>PVJO010020995.1:0-30858 GCA_004026905.1 Hystrix cristata | reverse complement strand
ACACACACACACACACACAGACCAGCCCCCATGAGGAAAGCAGGACGCTTAGTTTATTCTAGCTCTCTACATGTGGTTTTGGCAGTGGATTACCCAAAAATGACAACACCTGTGGAGCGTATAATAGGGTTCCCTGGAAAATGTGTGTTCATTTGCAAATAATCGGAGCTGCATCCCAGACTCCCGGTTTGAGATCAATTTAAGCACTGAAATTTGATAGCATTGCTGCTCCCACTGTTAATTCCTTTGTGTTTCCTGCTATAGGGAGCAGGAACAAATGAGCTACAGTGCAATGTTTCACTTCTGGAATTCAGCTCTTGTTTTGAGCAATTGCTTGAGCTGATTTATGAAAACAAAAACATTTTTCCCAAGGGATAAAAAGTTGATAATGGCCACCAGAAAGTTCATGCGGACACATCTGAGGACTGAATTTAATCTAAAAAATGTGGGGTTTGTTCCCTGTCAGTTGGACTTAGCAATTAAGAATAAAGGGGTTGGGAACTTAGTTCAAGCGATAGAGTGCTTGCCTAGCAAGCACAAGGCCCTGAGTTCAAGCCCCAGCACCCAAAAAATGAAGAGCTAGGTCTTTTTGGATATGTCTAAAATATGTGATTATTATTGTACTGGGGATTGAGCCCAGAGCCTTCTTGCTGAGCTGTGACCCCAGCCCCAGCCCTTCTTTCTGAGATGGGGTCCCACTAAGCCAGGCTGAGCTCAAGCTTATGATCCTCCTGCCTCAGCCTCCAAGAGTGATTACAGGTGTGCCCCACCTTGCCTGTTGTTATTAATGCTCATTTCAATGATTTCTTATGTGTTGGGGTCTTAACCACAGATGTGTAAATTAGGCATGAATGCTATTTGAAAAATTAATGTTCAAGTCTTAGTAATACTCAACGTGTACCTATAAGGGAATTTAAGATATTAGGGCTGGGGATTTAGCTCAGTGGTAGAGTGCTTGCCTAGCAAAGCACAAGGTTCAGAGTTCAATCCCCAGCATCACAAAAAAAAAAAAGGTATTGTTTATGTTAGTTATAAAACCCAAAAATTTAGGGGTGGGGATTTAGCTCCGTGGTAGAGCACTTGCCTAGCAAGCACAAGGCCCCGAGTTCCAGCCCCAGCAACCCCTGCAAAAAACAAAACAAAAGAAAAACCCAAGAATTTGATTCAATACTGATTGACAAAACGAGTATTTACAGGTGACTTAGTCTTCAAGCGGGGCTACTGGCGAACAGAAAGTCCATACAAAGGATGAGCCAATATCAGCTTCTAGAGAGGTTAAAATAATCTCATTTGAGATTTTTTTAAGAAAAATTTCTAACATGTGTAAGGAAATGAATTATGAATTTTAACCCTTTTTAAAATTATGACTAAATAAATAAATCAAGCAAATGAGCAGTAAGAGACTGGATTCTGGCCTGGTGCAGTAGACCAGCCAGGTGTAGTATCTGCCGACGAGGGTTTCAGCCCTGTGGTGGTAGGTGAGTGGGAGCAGGATGGTCACTGGGCCGGTGGAGTCCTGGATGAGGCCACCGCAGTCCACCCATGTTCGTCACACCCCCGAGATCAGCAGGCAGAACGCTGAGCTGAGCTGTACCAGGGTGGGCTGTGCGGGGCCCTGACGCCCGGAGGGATCCAGGCCAGCCATGTGGCAGAGCTGCGCTCTGAGATGAGTTCTGCCAACAGCAGTACTTTGCCAGTGATGAGGAGTAGATGAGACACATAAAGTGTGAACACCCAGAAGCACCTCCAGAGATAATAGGGTCACTGTCAGATTACTGCCTAATACATTACAAAGAATAATAGTTGAGACTGTTGTGGTACAATTTTTAAAAGTACAGTGGCGAAAGGGCCAAAGATGTAAGAAATATTTAGAAAAATCCTGTCTTTAAGATTTGAGAAATGCCAATAAAGTCTTTATGAAAGACTTTGTAAGGGAAATATTGAAGCATAATTCTGAAATAATAGTACTGTTATTTACTTTAAATTCACATTAATATGTTTTCATTTTTCCTAAATAGGTGAATTTTTCCTGAAAAATCTAGTGTTTAAAAGAAAAACAAAAGCCCTGTGAAATTCAGACAAGACGTTCAAGAGCAGAAAATTTACCCCTTTGCTGCTAGTCAGTCCAGAGGCGTCTGGCCTGGCTAGGCTGTGGTAGACGAGCTCCACCTTGTTTTGTGTTAAGAAAAATGTCAGTAAGCCATACATATTTAATTACAGTCATTCGTTTGGTGTTGAACATACCTTCTTTGTCTAATAAATAATTGCTTGTTATCTGATCATGAAACATCTTTGTAAGAGTTTCCTGTTAACATTCTAATTAATTATAATTTAACATTAAAAACTCCCAGGACATTTTCCAAGTCACTGTTACCTGTATATTAATGTTACATTTCATTTGTGAAGATCAAAAACAAAACAACAACAAAAAAAAAACAGGCAGTGGCAAATGCCGATAATATCAGCACTTGGGAGGCTGAGGCAGGAGGATCTAAAGTTCAAGCCTAGCCTGGGCCACTTGGTGAATTAGTGGGACCTTATCCCGAAAAACAGAGTCTAAGGGCTGAGATTTAGCTCATCGGTTAGAGTGCTTGCCTAGCAAGCACAAGGCCCTGAGTTCCATCCCCAGGACCAAAAAAACCAAATAGAGGTCTGGGGATGTAGCTTAGTTCAAAAGCACAGAATTTAATCCTCAGTACTGAAAAAAAAAGAAAAAGAAGCTTGCAATCTCGGGATATTTTCCAATTAAATTTAATCCAGGAACTTAAAAGCAGGAAATGCTTGATTAAAGATGGAATCACAGATTGACTTATTATTCATTTACCTGGTATTGCAGAGCTGACCCTTATACCAAGAGCTCAGTGCACATGACCAGACGCCCGGCTCTTCATGGCCATGGGCGATGAGCTGGTGAATGTGTGCTGGCGAGCCACGTTCCCTTCCACAGTGAACAAGAGCAAACAAACTGGGCTTTTATTTTGGCTGTTTTTTGAGACAGACTCTCACTCTGTAATTCAGGCTGGTCTTGAACTCACTACATAATCCAGGCTGGACTTGAATTTGCAGTGATCCTCCTGCCTCAGCCTCCCAGATGCTGTGATTATGAGTATGGGCCACCATGCCCAACAAACTCGAATTTTAAAAGGCCAGGGAAGAGCTTCCAGTCTTCTAAACAGTGAAACAATGGTGCATTTATAAGAAGTGCACCTAAACACAGACATGGGAAGAAAATCTACAGAAAACTAGAGCTGAGCGTGGTGGCGCAAGCCTGTGATCCCAGCACGCTGGGAGGCTAAGGCAGGAGAAGCACAAATTTGAATTCAGCCTGGGCAACTCAGACCCTGTTTTAAAATAAAGAATAAAAAAGGAGCTGGGGATATAGCTCAGTCAGAAGGCCCTGGGTTCAGTTCCCATAACTAAAAAAACAAGAAGCATAATTAATGCGTCAGTGGTCTCCCCAAATTAGTACTGGCTATCTGGCATATTTCACCTTGTATGCTGTTTTTCTCCCCTGTAGAATGATGGCATTTGTTTTTGTTTTTGGTGCTGGGGATCGAACTCAGGGCCTTGCACTTGCTAGGCAAGCACTGTACCACTGAGCTAACTCCCCAGCCCCTGCACATGGTTTTCAACAGTATTCATTGCTGCAGTTCTCTCTGTACAGTTTACTCCACTTCTTTAGTGAAGAGCACACCTCCCCATGTCGCTTTTGTGAGTGTGCATGCATGTGTATGTGTGGTACTGGGGCTGAATCCAGGGCCTTGGCACTGAGCTACACCCAAGTGCCTCCCCCACCCTTTTTTCTATTTTTGGAAAACAGGATCCCGCTAAGTTACCCAGGCTGGGCTCAAACTTGCAGTCTTCTGCCTCAGCCTCCAAATGTGTGAGGATTACAGGCGAGTGCCACCACGCCTGGCTCCTTGGTGCCTTCTTTCCCAGCCTTGGGCTGGTGGACCTGCAGCTGAGGCTCTGGGGCGGAGCGGGTGCTGCTCCCTGGCAGCTGGTCCCCCACTGGCATTTGCCAGTGTGCAGGAGGCGGTGTCCTCAACTCCTCTTCCCAGTCAGGACACAGCCACGCAGGTTCCTTCAAGTCACACTTTCCCCCACACGGCCCCTCGCTCTGCTAATTGTCCCTCTGAAGGATACAAACGGGTGCTCAGCATCCCATGCTGACCAAGAAGTCTGTATTTGTTGCTTTTCAAGGGGGGGTGTGGTGGCTAGGGAGCATCTGTTGCCCTTTTTTTTTTTTTTTTTTTTTTTTGGTGCTGGGGATCGAGCTCTGGGCCTTGGGTTTGGTAGGCAAGCACTCTAACCACTGAGCTAAATAAATCCCCAGCCCCTGATGCCTTTTTTAAAAGCAGGTGTCACTAAATTGCTCCATTGCCCAAATTTGGCTCAAACTTGCAATCCTCCTGCCTCAGCCTACCAACTAGCTGGGATTATCATTTGTGCCAGCCATCACACCAGGTTTATTCTTTTTTAATAATTGATTAAACTTTTAAATTCCTTTAAAATGAAACTTTATATCTTCATAATAAGAAAGTGGCATAATAGCAATGAAAATATGGATTTTGTAAGTGAGGCAGGAACTAATTATACCCAGTTTCTGTATTACTCCTTTTATGATGCAATAATTTTTAGCTGCCACAAGGATGAACTTAATTAGAATTTATTAGAGATGTCTTGCTAAAGCACATGAATTAGGCACTTGTATTGAATTACAGAATTCGTCAGTACCTAGAACTGTGGATTATATGTGAAATAGTTACAGACTAAAAGGCAGAAGAATGGCTAAGTGGAGGAAAATGGGCAAAAGAGGGCTGGGGAAGCCTTGGAAATCTGCAAAGGAGAAGCCCCCTCACAGTCAGAACCTTCGGGGTGAGAAGCTGCAGGGTGGTTTGTTTGCCTTTCTGTCCCTTGCTGGGAGAATTAAAGAGCATGATTTTTTAAGAAGTTAAAGTTTCTGTTTGCTAGCTAGTATTTTGAAGGTGGAGCAAGACGTCTTGAGCGTGTAATCCTTTTACGAGAAAATTAAAACTACTGAGCAAAATACAAGATTGTTTTGGGGGATGGGGATTTAGCTCAGTGGTAGAGCAGTTGCTTGGCAAGCACAAGGCCCCAAGTTAGATCCCTGTGTGCGTGTATGTGTGTGTGTGTATTCTAAAGCAAAAATAAACTCTAAGTCCATCCTTGCTTCAAAGCCTCATAAATAAAGGCTCATCTTAGGGTCTTCGGACTCCTCTGATGTTTGTGCTCGCTTCGGCAGCACGTACACAAACTCCTCTGATGTTCATCTCAGCAGTCTGCAAATGTTTTCTTAAAGGTCAAAATATTTTTATACTTTTCAGGCCAAGAGACAAAACTGAGGGTGTACTATAGGGACTTTTATAACTCTATGAAATATAACATGTGAAATTAAAACCATTCTTAGCTCCTGTGTAGCTGGCCAGATATGGCCCATGGGCAATAATAGTTCTCAAGGCCTGCTTACTTGTTCAATTTTTTTTTTTTTTTTGAGACAGGGTCTTGCTGTGTAAATCAGGGTGGCCTTGAAGTCATAGTGATCCTCCTGCCTCAGCCACCATGTGTGCCACCATGCCCAGCTCTACTTGCTAAATTTAAATTCCCTTCCTTTCTTGACCATTTGAAAGAATGATGCAAAGCCTTTTTCTCTAGAAAGTAAAAGATTATTTTTCCTCACCTATCAGAGCACCATGAGTCATTATTGACTTACTGCATGTCAAAAATGGCATGCACACAGCTGTCGATGCAGAACTGATTTAGGTACTTGTTATTTGTACAGATGTCTCTGGCCTCATCTTTATATCGGACTCCCTTTTCTTACTGAGCCACAACACCCCTAACGGGTGAGGGCCCTGTCTGTTTAAGGAAGGCCGCGCACTTGGCAGAACCAAGAATCACAGGACCGCTGACACACTCAACTGTGAGCAACCACCAACCACTGCAAATGGAAGCTAACAAGAGACATAAGAACAAAGCAGACAAAACACAAAAATTCGTTCTTTAGAATAATGTTATATCTAATTTGTAAAGTCTTTTAGTTTGTGTATAAGATTATACTGGTTTTCTTCAAAAAAGGAAACACTACAATGAAATAAAATGCAAAATAAAGGTAGCAAACATTTTTGATTCTTAGCTTACAAAGGTAAACTCATGAGGAAAGCTATGAGATAAACACGAGCAAACCAGACCACACAACTGATTTTCTCTCTGTGTTAAAAAACTTCTTTTGAGACAGGGTCTCACTATGTAGTTCAGGGTGGCCTCAAACTCAGCAATCCTCTTGCCTCAGCCTCCCAAGTGCTGGGATGACAGGTGTGCACCACCACACCCAGCTAAACATTTTTTTCAAAAGAGAACACTCGTCAAATGAAAGAGTGGTTGGAGATGCACTGTGATAATCTCTCTGGGCTACAATCAATGGCACATTGCATTAAAATGGAAGTAACAAAGAATTTAAACCAGACTGTACTTGTAAAGACTACTTAGCATAGTAATTTCATGCCTTCGAAATATATACTTACTAAGAAGTGAGTAAGCTGGTAACAAAAACCAGAATGCCTTTCCCTTTATAATGTGACAAAGTGCTGCCTGTGGACGTGTAAAGTAAAAAGTGTTTTAAATTTAATTTTTATTTTATAAAATGACATGATTAAAACCAACATGATTAGTTTTCTATTTAATAACTGAGCTACTAATATAAAAATTTGTAAAAATACTCTAGATTCTTAATTATTAGATATGCTGATAGCCATACAGCTAATATAAACTTGATGACTAAAAAAATAATTTTGTTTCCTTAAAAACAACTTGGTTCATTTACCATTTATCAGATAACTGCTATTCTGAAGTAGCAAAATAATCATAAATAAAAACATCACTGTCTACACTTTAGGTTTCTTGTTAGGTGGATCCTGAAGACTAAACTTCGGAATCTCACCAGAAGCAGCATATGGAATCCTCTTTGAAGACACCTTTTTGCCAATTGTTTCAATCTGAAGTAGAAAAAAAAAATTTAAAGACAGCTATTAATAATTAAAACACATAAATGTAAGAACTCTATAATGTAGCAAAAGGGGGAAAAAAAAAATCAAGATTTTTTTTTCTTTTTTTTTTTTTGATGTTTTGAGACAGGGTGTCACTATGTAGCCCAGGCTCCCCTCAGACTCCCAGCAGTCCTGTCTCAGCCTCCCATGTGCTGGGTCACCACGCCTGGCTTAGACATTTTTTTTCACAAGCAGAAAAAGTTGCTCGAGTTTTCTGAGTTGCCGTGAGAGATCTTGGGACCCTTTTTTATTTTTTGTTTCTAATTGCATATTTGTATCTAGACACTGTCTCTCCTGCCATTCTTCAAGCTCCTCACACACTGGAGTGGAAAACTGTATGTCCCTGCGGTTGTCAGTGCTGCCTCTGAAAGCAATGAACACAGCAGATCCCAGAGGTTCACAGTTCCTCTCTCTTCTCATTCCCATTTTCCTTACACTAAAACTTGCAGGCCAGTTTACCACAGATTGAAACCTCTGAAACCATAAGCCAAAATAATTCTCTCCTCTTTTTAAAGGAAAAAAAAAAAAGAGGGCTGAGCGTGGTAACATTTGAGAGACTGAGGCAGGAGGATTGCCTCGAGTTTGAGGCCAGCCTGGACTACATAGTGAGTTCAAGGACAGCTTGAACTACAGAGCGAAACTCAAACCCAAAAGCTCGCCATCCTCTGCCTCAGCCTCCCTAGTGCTTGGATTACATGTGTGGCCACTGCACCCTGCTAATAGTAGTAAGTTTGTCTTCCCTCCACAGCAGAGAAAATGCACCATTCCACTTTCCTACCTATAACTAAAACATGCTTAACTCTGACTCCTACTCCAAAGGAAGGGCTCCGCTCTGCATTAACCCATTGTCTTACATATCCCTTTGTGATTCCATTCCTCGTTGTCTTTTTTTTTTTTTGCTTTTGCTTTTTTGAGACAGGGTCTCGCTATGTAGTCCAGGCTGGCCTCAAACTCATGGCAGTCCTCCGGCCTCACCTCTCGAGTGCTGGGATGACAGACATGCGCCACCACGCCCAGCCTCATTGTCTTTGATCCTCACTAGAGAAAGCTAACTTTTACAAGAACTCAATCTTTTTTTTTTTTTTTTTTGGTGCCGGGGATCGAACTCAGGGCCTGTGCTTGCAAGGCAAGCACACTAATCACTGAGCTAAATCCCCAGCCCCAGAACTCAATCATTTTAACTATGTATCTTTCTACATATCTTCCCACTAGATGAGTAAAACGGAATGAGGGGAAATGTGTATGTTTGAAATAACTTTAAAAATAACATTCCTGAGTTTAAATCACAGCTGGGAGAGAGTCATGCTGGGCAGGACAGAGGGATCCAGGAGAGGCCCTTGACAGGCAAGTGAACAGACAAGGACGCCATTGGCTCCTGCTGCAACTCAGCAACTCGTGAGTGAGAAGTGGGCATTGAATTCTAAGTACAAAGGACCTTTGAGAAATTGTGAGAAATTAAGAAAGATCTGGTGGGGGGTTTTGTTTTGTGGTACTGCAGATCGAACCCAGGAAAAGCTGGGCTACGACCCTACCCTGTTTTTTTAAAATGTTATTTTAGGACAGGGTCTTGCTAAGTTGCCCAGGCTGGCCTTGAACTTGCAATCCTCCTGGCCAGATACTCACTGAAGGGAAGACTACAAGCGCATTGTGACAGCTAGGAAGAATAATGAACACAGTAGTGACAGTGTACAATAACCACAGTGCACTCATGTATGTTTTACCTGATCGTCACGAGATACGGTAAGATGGGGCATGCTCTGTCTCTTCACGACAGGCAACTGATAACTGATGCCCTCCTCTGTGCCACGGAAGGGAGACCAATACTCAATTCTGCATCACTAACTCAGGAGGGAGTGGAGTCGTCACAGAAATCATGGACACCTCCCAGAGAACTGACATCTTGTCCCTTATTGGAGTGACCTTATTGTAACCTTATTGCTAAGTAAGAAAATAGGAAAATTCTAAAACCCACACAATGGTTTAAAAAGAAAATGACCACTGGAGAGTCCAGAGCTGCAAGTACCTGGAAGCCAATGGTCTGCAGCTCGCCGTGGAGCCCGTCCAGGACTCGCCGCCCGTCGAAGATAAAGGCCGGCTTGAGCATCTTTTTATGGATGCGTTCGTAGTCCAGCTCCTGTGAAGACACCACAGGGGCAATCAGAGCACATGAGCACACACTCAGTTCACACGCGACGGCCTCTAGCAGCCTCCTCAGTAACACTTCCGTCGCCTCACCTTGAACATGTCCCACTCGGTGCAAATGACAACAGCATGGGCACCATCGCACGCTTCATAGGGATCCTTGGAAATGGTCACAAGTCGGGTCACTACACCAGCAACAGCAACGAAAGGCCAGAAACAAGAAAGGAGTTAGGAATGTTTACCAGCCGGAGCCACAGCAGTTGGCTTCAAGGGTGAGGCTGCAGTGTCTGAGTTTAGGCTGAGAGCACTGAGGCTAGACAGACACCACGCCAATGAGACACAGGATACAAATATTACAACCAAAGGTTTCTAGAAAACAAGTTTTGGAGTCCAAATGAGATGATACAAAAAGCTTAACACCTTACCTTGGTCATCCTGTGAAACCCCTGGATGGGAAAGATCCACAACTATTTGTTCCCTGGGTACTTTGGGGTCATATATGTGGAGGTGTGCACCTTCATCCAACAGATACTTGCTAATATAGATACTGGACGATTCTCTGAAGGAAAACAAAGCAGTGTTGCTTTTAATGCCATTACGCCCTAATACGAGGGAACTAAAGATTCAGGTAAGATTCTAGTAAGCTGGCTGAGCCGTGAGAACACAGCTATTTTCATTCTTTATACCATATATACATATACAGACAGGCACACACATGCATCTCACACACAGTCACATTCAAGAGGTCACGATAACAACAGGTCTGAAATAAAGAACTGATACCTCGTATCTCCAGTGTCCTTTTTGAATGCGAACCCCAGAATAGCGATCTTCTTATCAGTCACGGTGTTGAACAGGCTGTCTATGATCCGGGATGCAAACCTCCTCCTCTGGTAGTCATTCATGTCTATGACCTGAGATTAATGGACATTGTCCAATACTCATTAACAGAAATGCGGCCTGTGACACACATGGCTCAGACTTTAAATAAAAACCACAAGAACCACCCATCTCCTTCCTTAAAGCCCTCCTGGTAATTTTTATTTTCACTGGCTCGATTTGCAGGCCTCAGCCTGGGGTAGATGCTAAGACAGGCGCACAGCTAAGTTTTCACTCTGAGGCATCTGAAACCCGGCAGTGACACTGGGCAAGCAAGGCACAGGGGACAGCTGTCTCCCCCAACCCCATGGGCAGAGAGCTGTCAGCACTCAGGTGGACACCACCCCAGGTACCAAATTCAGCGAGAGAAGAAAAGAGTTAAGATGTGTTATGTACATGTGTCAACTCCCCACCATGAATGTAACAACTGCGCCTACAAACATGTACCACGAAAATTTAAAAAGAGGGTGTTGGGGAATTAGCTCAGTGGTGGAGTGCTTGCCTAGCAAGGACAAGGCCCTGAGTTCGATCCCCAGCCACCTAACCACCCCCCAAAAAAAATTTAAAAAGAAGAAAATGGTCAGTTTTGATGAAACTACCATTCACTCTCACTCATTTCTTTTTCTTTTGGTGGGGGGGTGCCAGGGATCGAACTCACAGCCTTGTGCTTGCTTGAGCTATACCCCCAACCCCAAGAAAATGGTCAGGTAACAATCAAAAACATGCTCTGGATAAGCCATAATACCACAAATATTCAAACATTTGACAAAGTTTTTAACCAAATAAGTTTAAGCATCTCTGACCAAGTCTTCAACCTGTCAAATTTAAGTTGGTGATGGGATGGAGAGAAGGAAAGAGACCTTTCTTCAGGCTCTGAGCTTCCAGGGGCCAACTTCAACTTTGAGAGCTTGGGAAACAAGGCCAGAGTATTAGAAAACCAAGATGCCATCTGCTGCATTCTGCATACAATGAATGGTAGACAAAGCCACCTGATGGACTGAGTGAAATGACACAAGCACTTCCCTAAAAAAGTGCACATTTCCTCAGGTTCCCTCCCACATTTATTGCTGAAATCTGAAAATTATAAACTCAGGGGAAAAATATTTGAGAAGGGCACATATACTGGCTAGTACATTTGAAAATTACTTAACCTCTCTGTCAATTCCATTATCTAAAAATGGGGAGGGCACCAGGCATGGTGGTGCATGCGTGTAATGCCAGCACCTGGGAGGCTGAGGCAGGAGGATCGCCATTAGCTCCAGGCCAGCCTGGGATACATGGTGAGTTCAAGGTCAGTCTGAACTACACTGCGAGGTTCTGTCTCATACATACACACATACATGCATACATAAATAAATGGGATAATGCTAGTGATGAGCACAAAATGGGATGCTGTGTCAAGTGCCCCAGAGAGTCAGTGGATCAGGGTTAAGGAAGTACCCAAGACATGCTTGTTCGGTGCTTCCATTTGGGAAGGGTCTCTCAAGAATCTGAGAGACAAAACAAGTCTCGACAGATGCAAACCACTTAAAAGTACTACAGTGCAGGTTCTTCCCTGATTTTAGGCCTTTAAGGATAGAGATGAATTATAAATAAGAATAGTATTAGCTCTCAATTTACTCTGGGAACAAATTCAGTTATAAAATTAGAAGAAATACTTGTTTATCAGAAATTTCCACTCCAGTTGATCAGCGGAAAAGACTAACAGCACAGATGCCCAATAAATAAACCTAAAACAAGTAAAATGATTGAGTTCCTGGAATGAGTTCCTTCAAAAAGATTTCACATAGGCGGCGTGTTTTAACTATAACCTAATCAGCAGTTATTGACTATAAAAATGAATACCTGCTGCCAGTAACGAGCTACTTCAGGCAAATTCAGAGCCTCACAGAGATAAACCAAATTCAGAACATCCTTTTGGAAGCAGCTCCCACCAAAACCTGGGGGAAGAAAAGTAATGTTTTTACATAAGAACCAGAAACTGAATCATGTGACAGGTTTTACACATATACACCAGGGGGCCTATACTAAGACTTTAAATAATAAAACTCAGATGTTAGAAAATCAGTGAGTTTATAAACTGTGTAAAATTTACAGCCAACTAATCAACTCTTTAAGTCATTTCCCAATGATTCGCTAATGAATGTTTCATTGTGGCTAGATTTTTTTTTTTTTTTGATGGCTAGGATTTTGACTTTTTTGTTTTCTTTTACCTATTTTTTTTCCTCATTGATTGGTATGCCTGCTGTACATCTCTTATTCTACCCTGGGCTCAGCACAGTTTTACTGGTAAAGGGTCATATAGTAAATATTTCAATCATTTTTTTAAAAGGACGTAACAGAACTTCCCTATAACATTATAAACAGAAAATGAGATATATAAAGTATTGGTATACAACCTAATACATAATATGACTTCAGTAAATAATAGTGATTTTTATTCAATTATAGCTAGAAGAAAATATCAAAAAGAATATCCCATAAAAGGCCAGGAAATCCAGTATTAGGAAATGACACACAGCTCTAGAAATACTAGCAAGTCCGCCTATGGCCCAATCTATAAAATATTCTATTGCGTATTACACCGTTTTATTAACTTCTATACAAAAACAGTTCCCATGATCTGTGGGAACTACATTCTATGAAATCACCCCAAACACTGAATCCGTTAATGCTGAAGCGCTGCTGCCACGGAGAACGCAGGTCGGCTTCCTGCACGTCTCTGCTCACAGCGCCACGGTCGGCCTTGTTTCACATGCACTTCTACTTAAATGCATTTCGTCTAACATAATTACTGGTTCACTAATAGTGAAGTCATGGCCAACAGTTCTGTAACTCGCACCTGAACGGAGCCCGTCTCAGACACACATTTTCTCCGGGAGTCATCGGACGGCACTTCAGCTCTCTGCATGGGGCCATTTTAAACAGAAAAGTCCGCACCCAAAAGCACAAAAGCGTGAAAAACACGGCACTAAAAGGTCACAAGAATGACCCTCAGCTACAGGATGCGAGCTGGAGCACCAAGGCAACATGGCGCCTTGTTTAAATCTGCTGGCTCAGATGCACACCGGGGACGTTTTTCGCTGTTGTGCCATCAGGAGCACGGCAGCACCGTGAGTGCTGACATCAAGGCGGCAGTAAGTTTTAGCAGGCGGGCAAATCCACAAATACAGTACCGCTGGATAATGAGAACTGACTGCACTTCACCAATGAAACATTTATTAAGAGGAAAAAAAAAATGATAGGAAGTTTATTTCCTACTTGCTTAAACAAATCGTTAACTTGAGTTATTTCCTACATGGTTTCCCAAAATACTGAACAATGTTTAGGCGGCTAACATGGAAACATCACTTTCCTCCCCGGAAACGCTGAGCTGTGCTAATCTACTGGTCAGTCACTACTAACCAACAGGAGTGATTAGGATCTGACTTCGCCTCTGCTAAGTTGAAGGACACAGATACAATGATCTTTTTCTTGTTGTTTCGTTTTCTTAAGGATAAATTTTAAAAAGACTTCCTAAAAGTTAGCGACTCAGCTAAATAGAGAGCAATTCTATTTACCGACACTGGCTTTCAGGAACTTATTTCCAATTCTCTGGTCCATTCCAATGGCTGTTGCTACTTCTTCCACATCCGCTCCTGTTGCTTCACACAGGGCACTTATGGAGTTAATACTGCTGATTCTCTGGGCAAGAAAAGCATTTGCTGCCTTTAAAAAAAAAAAAAGGTGGGGGGGAGTATGATGAGCTGAAATAGGAATTTTGTACATCACCTTTATATCTCAATATTGAGTTGATTCAAATTACCAAAGAGACATAATGAAGAATACTGATGGAGAAAAAGAGTCTGGTAAGGGAATATATGTTAAATTAGGAAGACAGATGACTAAGACAAAGTTAAAAGCAAAGAAAGGGTGATAAAAAATAAAATTATGAGGCTGGGTGTGGTAATGTATGCCTGTAATTCCAGCACTTGGGAAGCTGAAGCAGAAACAGGAGGACTGCTGTGAGTTCAAGGCCAGCCTGGACCACAGAGCAAGACCCTATCTCAAGAAAATAAAAAGATTAAAGTTTTTAAAAACCCCCAAAATCAAAAAAAATAATAATTTCAAGTCCAAATTGAGCTATTTAGCAAGACCCTGTCTGAAAATAATTAAAAAAGGGTTGAGATACAGCTCAATGCAAAGGCCCTGTGACACACACAGACAGACAGACACACAGACAGACACACACACACAAAGATATACATGTCATTTATAAGACTTAAGAGAAATACCTGGGTTTAAATTTGGCAGAAAGTACGAGGGATGTGGTGACACCTGCCCATCCGAGTAGTCCTGGTTACCTGGGTGGCTGAGTCAAGAGGACTTCAGCCCCAGAGTTCAACACCAGCCCAGACAACACAGTGAGACCCCGTCTCAATGAACTGAACAGAGAGCTGAAACTATGGACTAACCAGTTTGGAGAGCTCTGAAGACCAAGTATTAGTGGTGAGGATCCTTTCTCTGGGTACCCAGTGCTCATACACAGCACACAGGGCCTGTACGGCTTTCTGGCCCTCCGGCGTCTCATCACCTCCAATCAGGACACGGTCTGGGTTCTTCAGGTCCTTGATGGCCGTTCCCTCTGCCAAGAACTCAGGGTTGGACAGCACCTAGGATCCCAACGCAAGGACAGTGTGAAGCTAGAATTAACTAAGGACAACTTGAAGGTGTCAATATTTACATCACAAGGGCCAGATGCTAATGCCTCATATTTTTATACCTGCAAGTTCAAGTTAGGTTTTGTGTTCGCATCAAATATACGACGAATACTTTCTGCAGCCCGCACAGGGACTGTGCTTTTCTCAGTCACGATTTTGTACCCATTGGAGTTTTGCACAATGCGTCTAGCACAAGCTTCAATGTACTTCAGATCAGCCGCCCGGCCTTTGCCCATCCCATAGGTTTTGGTCGGTGTGTTCACCTGAGGAAGGAACAGTGGACCTGTGAGGGGTCTGTGCTCTCCAGACGGTCCCAGACCATCAATTATCTAGTCACATGGGAATGAATGACCACCAGTAGCCACCATTTCACCTTCTATTACTTCCATGGAAAAATGCATTTTATAAGCAGAATCACCAGAACAAACAAGCTGAACCATCTGAAGAATGCATTCAATAACATTTTGCTAAAAAAAAAAACAAAAACAGAAAACAAAAAATGTTTTGCTAAGAAGCTACCGCATACGTGCCAGGTACCAAGGCAGGCAGGTCATTAAAATGACTTTTTTTTTTTTTAATTTTTGAGACTGGATCTTGCTATGTAGTTGAGGCTGGCCTTGAACTCACTATGTACCCCAGGCTGGCCTCCAGTTTGCAAGGATTCTCTTCTCTCAGCCTCTTGAGTGCTGGAATTACAGGAGAGCACCTCACCCAGCTATGACTTTCAGAACATAATTCATTTAGACAGGAGAGGCCTGTAAGTTTACAGAGCAAATCTCTTTACCTTGCCTCTGCCAACAGTGCAACAAGAAAGGACACACAGCTGGGTGTGGTGGCACATCCCTGTACTTCTAGCACTTTGGAGGCTGAGGCAGGAGGATCCCTGTGACTTCGAGGCCAGCCTGGGCTACATAGTGAGCTCAAGGCCAGCCTGAACTATGTAATGAGATCCTGTCCCCTCGCAAAAAAAAAAAAAAAAGAAACAAAAAAAAGGGACACACAGTGGTACCTTGGTTCACGAATTTAAGTCTTTCCAATTCTGCGAATCCAATTGGACGAGAATCAAATCAAATTCAATGATTATATTCAATCTTGATCTTATGGGGAAATTTGATTCAGTTTTCATCCAATTCAGTTTGTGACCAGAATCGTGGAAAGAATGAAGTCTGTATACCTAGGTACCACTGTATATACCATCATGATATAGACTCACTCGCTTCCAGCATTTCCTGGGTCTAGATCTCACATTACAACTTGCTCTGAATTTATTTGTTCAATGATTTGAAATTATATATACCTGAGCAGATAATTATAGGGTTTGCTCAACTGCTGGACAAAGCGACAATCAAAATTAAACTGGACACCGTTTTACTAAGCCATATTGTGGTTTAATAGCAAGTTAAAGTACAATGAAAACTTTTAGATAGATAAGAATACATTAAAATTCACAGAGCAAAGGGAACTACTTACAGAAATAAATACCAGATCAGCCTCTTTGATGGCATCGTCAATATTGGTAGAAAAAAATAGATTTTTTCCTCGGCAGGATTCTACTACTTCTTTTAGTCCTGGCTAGAAAGAAAAAAGAAAAGGAGTTGTACAGGATATGACCCAATAGTATAGTACTTGTTAAAAAGGAAGGTTATGTTGTAAAGATCTAGATTTGCTCTTAAATAACACCATTACAGAAAAAACAAGGATCATACACAAAATGCTTCAAGTGTGCATTATATGTCATCACAAAATAAAGCAAGCTTGAACTTGTGTAATCAGCAGAAGCTCTAAAACACTTCATCATTGTTTACTGTGTACCTGATTGTTTTATAAGAGTTAGCTATTAACTCTTATCAACTCACTTTTCTAGAAACTCGAGGCCCTCTGTGATTTCAAGTAAACAGATTTTGCACTGTCATTATGAACACACAGTTTTACTCTCAATAATTCAGGCCACACATCTGGCTGTTAAAGTCAATTCTTTGGGGTTAGGGTTAGCTCAGTGATAGAGCACTTGCTAGCAAGCACAAGGCCCTGAGTTTGCGTCCTGGCACCCCCCAAAAAGAGAAAGTCAATACTTTATCTTTACATAAATATATAAGCCTTATTGTAACAAACCCTCGTTGGAAACTTCCATACTTTTTGCCATAAGATTTAATAGGAGATACATTAAGAAAACTGAAGTCAGATCCAGTGGCATGTACCTGTGGGCCAGCTGCTCAGGAGGCTGAGGCAGGAGGATCACTTGAGCCCCAGAGTTCTGGCAGCTCAGGCAGCACAGCACAACTCCATGCCCAAATCAAACCAAAACTACATTTTTTTTTTTTTTGAGACAGGGTCTCGCTATGTAGTTAAAAGTGGTCTTCTTTTTTTTTTTCCTTTTATCAAGCTAGTCTTGAATTCACTATGTAACCCAGGCTGGCCTCAAACTCACAGAAATTCTCATGCCTCAGCCTCCCAAATGCTAGGATTTTACAGACATGCACCATCTTGCCCAGCTAACCCAAAACAACAAACAACAAAAAAGAATTCCTAGGGTTACAATGCCACTTAAGTGTTCTTGTTTAAAAAAAAAAAAAAAAATTAGGGCTGGGGATTTAGCTCAGTGGTTAGAGTGCTTGCCTAACCAAGCACAAAGCCCTGAGTTCAATCCCCAGCACCAAAAAATAAATAAATAAATTAATTAATTAACATTAAATCTAGTCAGACCTCTCCTCTAGATCTACCTACCAATTTATATGAAATAAAGAATACAGAAAAATAAGTTTTAAAACCCTAAGGGGACTCGAGACTCGATCAGTACAATCCAGACTGAAATTTTCTGCCAGATTCTTCAGCCAACAAACTGATGAGAAAAAGAGAGGGAGAGAAAAGGAAGGGAGATCACATTGTTGTGGGCCTTTGCACAGCTCCCCGGCACCCCTGCTAGGCAGTGTCACTGAAAGGTCACGTGGGAAAGCCATTTGCTGCCAGAGGGAGCAGCCCCATGGCCTCACCCAGGCCCTCAGCTCTGTTCCAGGACATTCCCCTCCCCGTGTGCATCTGTCCCCATTAATAACTTTAACTTGTGTATTTTTACAGAGTGCAAGTCCTCAGTCAGCCTGTCTCCTTCAGACTGTATGCACCATTATATCCAAGATCCTTATAACTACTGTGTGATCAGTAAGATGCCTATAACACCACTTTTTAGGGGGGGCGGGCAAGGATCAAACTCAGGGCCTTGTGCTTGTGAGGCAAGCACTCTAACCACTGAGCTAAATCCCCAGTCCCTATAATGCCACTTTTTAAAGAACAAATACCATGCTGAGAGGGCTGATGTCTGTTTATAGGATCTTTAAAACCAGTGCATTTTTAACACACTAAGTACATAAAGGCGTAACTGAAAAAAAAATATTGCGGGCTTAAAAGACAAATTTAGAGTAAGCTGTGCACGGTGGCACACACCTGAAATCCCAGTACTCTGGAAGGCTGAGGCAGGCGAATCTCCAGTTTGAGCCCAACCTGGGCAGCTTAGCAACTTATCAAGTATCTATCTCAAAAAATAAAAAAGGGCTGGGCAAGTAGCTCAGTGTGAAGGCCTTGGATTCAATTCCTAGTACCAGGAAAAAAAAAAAGAAAGAATGAAAGAAAGACACAAGTGATATTAATCTCCTGCAAAATATGAATCTTACTTTCATCCTGATTCAAATTAACTATGGAAGAAGAACATGTATAAGAATTTTTCTGGAGGGGCACTGAGGAAGGAACCTAGCACCTTAAGCACATGCTGTGGTACTGAGCTACAACCTCAGCTCCAAGAAGTCTTTCTGTTGAGATGGAGTATCGCTAAGTTGCCCGTGCTGGCATCCAACTTGTGATCCTCCTGTCTCAGCCTACCAAGCAGTAGCTAGGGCTACAGGCATGTGCCATCACACCTGGCAAGAATCATGATGGTAAGAAACGTCTGTTAAGATTTTTAGTGGTGATACTGTCATGTGCTTAGGGGCTTATAAAAGCCTTATCCTCTAGAGATACATGATGAAATGATTATGGGTGAACTTATAAATAATTAGGACAGTGACAGAGAGGAGGTGGGCACTGGCCATGTTGATAATTGTTGAAGCAGGGTGATGGGCACATGAGGCTCCACTTCCTATTATTTCTGTTTTTATTACATGTTTGAAAAATCTCCCATAATAAAGAGCAAAACCAAAACACACCTAAGCCACTGAAACTTACTCTGTGTGGAGGAGACACTTCAAAGAATATCCACAATATTATGGATGTTAAGAAAACTATCTAAGGGCTGGCCGTGGTGGCGCACACCTGTAATGTCAGCACTTGGGAGGCTGAGGCAGGAGGAGCCTCATGAGTTCAAGGACAGCCTGGGCTGCATAGTGAGACCCTGTCTCATATAGGAAAAAAAAAAAAAGGAAAGAAAAGAAAAAGAAAATTAAGTAGCAAAGTGAAAGTCACTTCAGGGTCCATACATCTAGAATTACCTCCTGAGAAAACTCACTTTACTTTATGGTTCCAAAGCCTTTTAACTTAAGCAACTGGAGAAAATGTAAATTCAAATTTTCATTGGTTTTATTAAAATGTAGACGACCACCAAAATATATAAACCACCCCAACCATAAATACGATACCACAAATCACTGTATCAGATTTCCTTGGTTAGTTTAACTAGATTCTAGAAAATGAGAGAAAAAAGTCATGGAGTTGGGGTTTTACAGGAAACAAGATTTAATGCAGTCCTATATTAAGGGAAGTAAGTAGCACAGACATGATGAGTACATGTAACTCATTTAACAAAACAGTACACAGACAAAGAGCACAAGAAGAACTGTTTAATGCATTCACCTCATAAATAGGAAGGGTAGGAGAATTCCACGCACTGATTCTTGACTCATTGACATCCACGACTGTCACCTTGATCTCAGGGCACATCTGAGCAATGACACTGCAGGTGGGTCCCCCGACGTAGCCCGCGCCAATACAACAGATCTTCTTAATTTCAAACATCATTGCGCTAGAAGGGAAACGTGCGACTGCTCTAGTACTAGAACAGCAAACTTCAAGAAATCATACTGCCTATTCGTCACTTCATAAAAACTGCCAAAGCGGAAGGAATCTGGGAAGCTTTCCTGCACTCACTCATCAGCATTACCGGAGAAAAGCCGTGCAACCCACAGTGACCCAGTCTTCAGAAAGCCAAGACACAAAACAAACCCTTACTGAGGCCCCTAATAAACCTATACAAGCAGGCTGGGGATTTAGCTCAGTGATTAGCATGCTTGCCTTGAAGCATAAGGGCCTGAGTTCGATCCCCAGCACCACAAAAAAAAAAAAAAAAGCCAAGCTAAACCTATACAAGCAGGCATGCAGACAGTATTCTGGGAGGCTGAGGCAGGAGGACTGAAAACTCAAGCCCAGCCTGGGCACAAAGACCTTGTCTCAAACAAAAGACTTAAAAAGGGTCGGGGGCTGTAGCTCAGTGCAAAGGCTGTGAGTTCAACCCCCAATGTCTGTCTGTCTGTCTCTCATGCACACACGCACACACACACACACAGATAACTTTGCTGGGGGAAAATTGCATGGGAAATTTACACACCCATGCAATTCCAGCTTCACCTGCAACTCTTGAGATTCTTTGCTGGTAGACAAAGGTGAGTTTACAACAGGTTTAAACTAACACGACTGATATTAAATTGGTTCCACAGTCCAAAACTGGCCTCTGAGATCACAGTCCCTGCTGTGGTTTTGAATGCATCCCTAGAAAAGCTGCAAAGTTAACTCCAACGCCCAGGGCTGGGAGATGGGAGGCTGCAGGTATTCGCCTCAGGAAGGCCGCGCCCTCACCTATGGATTAGTGCCTGTTATACTCGTGGGATCACCTGCTCTCCTTCCCTTCCGCCAGGCAATGACACAGCAGGAAAAGCCTTGCCAGTTGCCAGCTCCTCCACCTTAGATCGCCCTGATCGAGAACCATGAGCAAAGACAGGGACTGAACCCAGGGCCTTGGAAATGCTAGGCAAGCACTTTACTACTGAGTTACACACCAAGCCCTTTATAAATTTTATTTTGAATTAAAGTCTTTCTAAGTTGCCCAGACTGTCCTCAACTTTGCAATCCTGCCCCAGCCCCTCAAAACAGCTGGGGTTACAGGCATTGGCCACCACGCCCTGCTCCCACCCCTCCTTTTTAGCAATTGTACCTCATTCCATTGCACAGATATAGTTACCAGGAAATATTAAAACCATGCTAAGGGGTTGGGGATTTAGCTCAGTGGTACAGCACTTGCCCAGCCCTGAGTTCGATCCCCAGCAACTCCCCCGCAAAAAACCATGCTAAATCTAGATCTAGTAGACTCTGTCCTTAACAATCTAAATAAGTGAGTTAGCAGTTCTCCATTATCACTTGTGAAGCCATAAAAAATATAACATTCCTATTAAGCATTGAGGTTTCCATGATTCACCTCTCCAAAAATCCCAAGCCTTGCGCCACCATGCCCAGCTAGAGCCCACTGAAACTACTTCCAACAACCATCCTCCTTCCTTGCTTTACCTGTCTTTCACTTTTCAGTTGACTTTTTCCACTTTCCAGGCCTCATGTGCTGTATACATGGAAAAAGGAACTACACACATAGTTGAAAAGACCACACCAGAAGCATGATAAAGCCCAGGAGAATATTCTAAAACGCTCACACTGTGGCTGGGACAGGGGGGCCCTGAGCGAGCTTTCCAAAGATGTCCCAAGTTATGGCTTCTGCTTTCAGAAAAGTTCATTCACCTTACCCAGCCCCATTCCCTTCTCAAGTGAAAAAGTTATTATTTCCAGTTTAAGAGCATGCACAGAATTTGGCCATACAGAAATACAGTTCCTAGCCGGGCATGGTGGTACACGCCGATAATCCCAGCACTTGGGAGGCTGAGGCAGGAGGATCTCCATGAGTTCAAAGCCTGCCTGGGGTATATAGTGAGTTCAAGGCTGGCCTGGACTACACAGCAAAATCCTGTCTCAAAAAAGAAAAAAAAAAGGAAATACAGGTCCTGAGCTGGGCATGGTGGCACAGGCCTGAGACTAAGGCAGGAAAGTCTCTGCAAAATCAAGGCAGCTACATAGTGAGCTACATAGTGAGTTTAAGGTCAGCCTGGACTACAGAGTGATACCCTGTCTCAAAAAAAATAAAATTTTATTTTTTTATTATTTGGTTCTGGGGATTGAACTCAGAACGTTGAGCTTGCCAGGCAAGCAGTCTAACCACTGAGCTAAATCCCCAGCCCTATTTTTTGATTTTTTGAAACAGGGTATCACTATGCAGTCCAGGCTGGGCTAGAGCTCACTATGTAATCTAGATTGGCCTTAAATTTGCCATCTTCCTGCCTCAACCTCCTGACTTCTGGGATTACAGGTATATACCACACTGCCCAGCTTCAAAAAATTTTTTCCAAAAAAAGAAAAAGGGCCGCACATTTAGCTCAGTGCACAGACTTTGGATTCAATCTCCAGTATTACAGGTAGGAAAAAAAAAAGGAGTAGTGAGTGGTAATAATTGTCTCCCAGTACAGAAGTGATAGTAAGTAAATCTTTAACATCTTACTCAGAAAAGCATAACTGTATCAATCCATAAGACTGTAATTTAATAACTTAATGTAACATAGCTGGATGTAACCATAATAGTTGATAGCAGTAATGTAGCTTGAAGGTACTCTGGCTGAAAGAAGGGGAAAAAGGTGTTCAAAATGGAGTTACAAGCCTGAAACCGGAAAGGGGGAGTTAAAAACAAAAACGACACAGTATCCAGTGCAAAATGTATTTGAAACTGAGCATGGTGGTCCACACCTGTAATCTCAGCCCTCTGGGAGATTAAAGTAAGAGAATTACAAATTCAAACCCAGTCTGGGTAACTCAGTGATTTAGCAAAGCCCTGTCTGAAAATAAAAAAGAAAGGCAAGGGATGCAGCTTAGTTTGAACACCTTGGGTTCAATCTCTAACACTGTTTTAAAAAAAAAAAAAAAAGGAATTCTGGACCAGAGGCCTTTTCAGTGTTGCCACCTAATCCCAGAGCCAACAGGCTATTGGGGCTATAAAATAGCGTTGCCCTCAATCTCAGAACAGGTTCTGGTAAAACTCACATAATAAACATCGACTGAATGTCTACTTGGTGCAACTCCTGAGCTTATGGAGTCTGTAGTTTAACAGGGCACAAACCAAGGCCAACAGTTCTTATCTGCTGCTGTTCACGGCTACATCCTCAGCACTCAGAACGGTAGCTCTCAATGAACATTAATTGAATAACTGAACAAATATCTCTCCACGGGGCCTCTTGAGTTGCAGACTTCTCTTTCCACAGCTTTAGTTCAGAGGGCTGATCACAGGATTTTACAGTTAGCAAGCACAATGCTATCATTCTTTCTTTTCTTTAGCCACCTAAAGAGCTTCTGCATGTTCCCAGAGTTACTTATCTTCCTTGATCCACAGACAACCATGTTTCAGCTTCCCTTACATAAAGCAGCTGGAATAATTTCTGATGGCCGGTGGACCTGTGTCTTAGAACTGGGTGTGTTTCAGAACATCATTTTGGGTACTCTTGCCTTGTTATTTCAGGTGACAATAAGAAAATTAGCGAGGAAACAAACTGGATAAACAACCTGTACAAATGACAATAAACCATCACTGGGAAGTTTCAATAAAATTCTCAGTAATTTTGAATATGAAGCTTGATACAGTCTTAGGTATAAACTTTGTGTAACGTAAGTGTTTTCTGATTTCATTTCCTATGTCTACTTTTATGTATTCTCTGGCCTCTACTGTGCTGTCAGAAAACTAGTAATACTTGCTTATTGAATAGGTCACCTTTTTTTTTTTGGGTGATGGGGATCGAACTCAGGCCTTGTACTCGCTAGGTGAGTGCTCTACCACTGAGCTAAATCCTCAACCCCTAAATAGGTCACTTTGTGGTTTTTTGTGGGTTTGTTTTTGGGCTTTTTTGGGTGCCAGGGATCAAACTCAGGGCCTTGTGCTTGCTAGGCAGGCACTCTAACCACTGAGCTAAATCCCCAGCCTCAATTCCTGAATAGGTCACTTTGAAATGAGTTTTCACTTCTATATTTTGGGAGTCACAACAAACCAAGACATTCCAAAATTACTCTTCATGTAAAATTCCATAAATTTTGATTATTTCAACCCAGAAGATGTTGCTAACAAATGATACCTTATAATACAATCCAAACAACTCTCCTCAGTACACTCTTCATAATGGGCATTAAGGTTGTAAACAGCAACTTCACACATCATTTTAGCTATTTCCAGAAACTAAATATTAAAAGATGCCTGATCCAGTTTTTAAAAATATATTCATCTATCTATTTAAACTGAGAATCAAACCTACGGGCTCACACTTCCTAGGCAATTGCTCTTCTTTTGAGTACAAGCCCAGCGTACATGCATGCACACACACACACGTGCGCGCGCGCGCGCGCACACACACACACACACACACACACACACACACCTTCTTTGAGACAAGGTCTTGCTAAATTGCCCAAATTAGCCTCAAACTTGCAATCCTCCTGCCTCAAGCAGCCAAGCCATCCCGCCTGGCCAAGAAACATTTCATCGGCGAGAAAGGTAGTGTTCATTTCCTATCTAGAGGGCATTCTATAAAGCTGTGGAAACAGCAAGAGGGAAGATAGAGCACGCTTATCAGTAACAGATTTTATGTTGGAGAAAGAAGTACAGCAATGAAAGAAAATATGGGCTCCTTTCAGAGGTTGTCTAGCACTTACTATAAACTAGATGTTAGGTCCTAAAAAGCACCTCTCAGGGCAGACAGACAGCTCTTTCATTTCCAGAATCCCTCTGAAGACACAAACCATACCACTGTTCCGTACTTAACGGGATTTTAAAAAACTGAAAGACTCGCTGTGTCTTCGGGCCGGCGGATGGACAGCCACTTCTCTGTGTATCCATGAACAGCTAGCTCCCTCCCAGCGGAGCCCTCTTCGCTCAACACCAGAATTCCCAACCCCACCTAACTATCCTCTTCTCTGTAGGAAATTCAACGCGTCACCGGATCCCTCCCCACAAGCACGGTCTCCCGAGACGTCCAAGAACGGCCTTCCCCGACGTTAAAGGGTGCAGAGTCCAACAAAAGACACCAGGGAAGCCCCGACTGAAATCGCGATAGAACAAGGACTCGGCCCTCCAAAGGGCTTGCTGGATTCCTTTTCTCGGCGGTTTCCTAAGAGTGGTCCAGAGAAAAGCAGCGCCTCCAGGCAAAGGAGACTCCAAGGCCAAACAAAAGACCAGGACTCCGGGGCCAAACTGAGGACCCCGCGGAGAGGACCGCTTCCTCCAGGGACGTCGGAGAAACCTCATCTGCTCCAAGCCAGAAAGCGCTAAGCGTAGGAAAAGGGGCGCCCAGATGCGCGAGTCCTGAACGAAAAGCCCAGGCTGCCCCATCTCCAGGGCCGGAATCCCGAGCGCGATCCCCGCCCAAGAGCAGACCGGAGCCCGACCCCGCCCGCTCGCCCGCCGTCCACGCGGGGACCCGTAGCCGCGAAGCCGCCGCGCGCTCACCCACGTCCACGCCCAGCGCGGCAGCCGCTCCACTCCCCGACGCTCGGACAGCTCCGTCTCCCGCAGCACGCCGCTCCGCCGGACCCCTCCTCAGCGCCCACCCCTCCCTCAGGCTGCCGAGCGTCGCGCCCCGAGCCCCGGGCCCGCGCCCGTATTTAAAGGCGTCCCGAGAAGGCGGAGGCTTCATTCCCCCGCAGCCAGGCCCTCCCGGACTCTGCCCCAGCCGCTCTCCGCCCCACCTCCCGCACCACAGGGCCCCGGCTACTGCAGAGCGTGGGGGCGAGGACGGGGCGGGGATGGCCCAGAAGTCCCCGCCCCGAAGCGAGTAGAGCGAATCCGCTCGCGCCAGCTCAGCGGCCCCGCCCCCTGCGAGCGACCCCGAGTGCCACTGCGTGCCGCGAGTCCGCCAGGCCGTGAGCTGGGCGCGGAGGCAACGTAGGCCGCCTCCGACTCCAACTAGGAGTTGCGGCTCGAGTCTTGGGGTCCAGCTACCCGCCTCCCTCTGCCCCTTCCTGGGCAGCCGTCCGCCCTGACGCGGCTCGTGAGCGCGTTAGGTCAGCCGGGCTCGGGTTGCGGGCCGCGGCGACCGGAAGGCCCCGCGCCTCGCCCCGTTTCCGGTCTCCAGCATCCCGGAGCGCGCGTGGGCGGAGGCGTCACCCCCAGACCCGGCGGGCGGGTCCCGGGAGCGGGTCACTCCTCACCCCCGCCTTCCAGGCCCGCGGCCCAGGGTTAGTCACCTCCCGCCCGGTCCGCCGCGTCTGAGGAGGATGTGAGTTCCGTCAGGATGGACCAGTGGGCCTCCCCGCCCTGTCTGCGGAGAAGCGGAACGCCACGCCCTGCGGGCGAATTTTCCGGGCATTCTCGGGCCAGACGGGGAATCTCGGATGTCTGCGTGATTCCCAGTAGGGAGTATGTAACATACATGTCTGACGAAGACTAAAATTGATGGGTGGAGCCTGCCTACTTAAAAAACGTGGTCTTGCTATGGAGTCGAGGCCTGGAACTGGCCACCCTCCTGGCCCGAGTACTGGGACTACAGGCTCTTGTCACCGTGCTGGGCTAGAGCCTGCCCACTTTTTTTTTTTCCTGCCCACTTTTAATTATGAAGGGCAGTTGTGGTTTTGTTTTCTACTTCAGGAACATTTTAAGCTTCAAATCTAAGAAGAATAAAGGCTTGTACGGTTATGGCTTTTTATTTCTGTTATAAAGTGCAGCAGATGACATAACCTGGACCTGGAGTCAGAAGTCGTTTCTAAGTAGTCACGAGTCCTCCACGATCAGGATATGTTCTGAGAAATGTGCTAGACGAACATCATATCGTGTACTTAAGGAATTGAGCTAGTTACAAAGGTGGTAAGTGACATCTTAGGGGACAACCATCAGATTTGCTCTCATGCCTTAACCAAATGAGTTAATGCAGTGCGTAATTGTTCCGACTGAGGCAAGTGATTAGGAAGGCACATTAAAATACCACATGGATTTTTTTCCTGACAGGATCATGATGGCAACTAAGAAAATTGTCAAATGTTGATTATAGTTTACTGAGGACCGTAGAAAGTGTGATAGACTGGACATGAACACAGTTCATTCCTTTAACAGTTTAAGTAACTATTTGTGTCAGACATTATTCTTGAGACAGAAGATGCAAAATGGGTTTTAAAATTCCTGGGGGTGGGGATTTAGCTCAGTGGTTAGAGTGCTTTGCCTGGCAAGCACAAGGCCTTGAGTTCAATCGTTGGCACCAAAAAATAAAATAATGTAATTCCTGGGCCGGTTGTGGTGGTGTACGCCTGTAATCCCAGCACTCGGGGTGGCTGAGGCAGGAGGAGAGCTGTGAGTTGCAGGCCAGCCTGGGCTACATAGTGAGTTCAAGGCCAGCCTGAACTATATAGCGAGACCCTGTCTCAGAAAAAAGAGAAAAGAAAACTGAAGCAACAATTTGAGTTCACAGGAAAAAGCTGTAATGGAAGTTTAAGAAGAAAAGGGAGGTGGAGAGAAAAGGGAGCTTGAAGAGCCAAAGGGGGGACAGCCCTGAGAAGATTGGCCGTCCACAGTACAGGACCAGCAGTTATGCACTCCGAGGTGGGCTGAGCACTTGGGTGGGCTAGGGACTGGTAACTTTGCGTTGGGTCATGAGTACAGCACTTTTCGGAGACTTCTCTTGTTTTAGGGTTTTGCTTTTTTCATCTCTGGAGATAAGATGGCGTCTCCTTTTGCTGTTAAGGTGCGCTTGGTCCTTGCAATAAGAGGAGGAAGACAAGAGGAGGGTGAATTCTATGCATTCCTAGCCAGGCAGAATATGGGAAAAGGACGCATCTCCACCTGCGGAGGCGAACAGAGCATGGATTAGGAACCGAGAACCGCCCCCTCCCTTCTCCCTTCTCCGTTTCCCTACCTCCGTGGGAGTACTTAGCCTTTTGTTTTGTTTTTGAGAGTGTCTCATTACATAATTAAGGCTGACCTTGTACTCACTATGTAGCATAGGCTGGCCTCGAACTCACACGTCGATTCTCATGCCTCAGCCTTCCGTTCGATCCCCGGCTCCAAAAAAATAAAAATAATAGATTCAAGTGATTGTTGGGGAAGTAAAAGTAACTTTCATAATATCCCTTCTCCCTTTTTGGGAGAGTAGGGGTGGGTGCTGGGGATCGAACTCACGTTTTCGCGCCCTCCTTTTTCTTTTTAATTTTTTATTTTTACCAAGAACATGTAATCCTCCTTTCTCTTTTTACCCCACCACAAAGATGATTCCCGCCTGACCTGGGACAGTAAAGTTTAGTTTTGTTGTGGGCAAAAACATTTAGGAGAATGAATTTATAGCTTCTGAAATTCCAGTATTGCTCAAATTCGGCTGCATGAAAACCCACATCACAAAAGTTAACCTTTTAAACCCAACAAAAATTAAAACTCATAAATTTTTCCTACATTTTAAATTTGAGTAGTTCTCACTGGGATAAATCAAACTCCCTCAATACACTCTGGTGCCTTCACATATGTAAAAACATACCATATTAAACTTGAAAAGAAAAACAATCCAACAAAAATCACTCTGCAAACAGATAGTATAATGTCAAAAAACCCCTTTCCTTTAATCTTTTTTTTAAAACAGTTTTAATAGCCTTACTAAAGCAAGGCCTCAAAAAATTGAAATAAGACTCTCAATGTTCCTCTCCACGGAAATCTTTAGTAAAAGGCGAAAGATTTATACGATCTGAAGAGAAACCAGAGTTAAAGTTCAGATGCTTCCGTATAATCTTTGGGTTAACATAACTCCTACATCAGCAATGGTCACCATTTATCCAAGCCAGTTGATGATTTCTGCTTTTATCTCTGATACCGCTGTTAAAACAATCTGACTTTTAAGAAAAAAACAAAAATAGAAAGAAAAAGAAGAGTCGCCTTCTTTAATTTAGAAAGTGTCCTTTGTGCAATGCATTGTGGGTATGCAAATGACCTTTTTCCAATGGCGCTGGGGATCGAATGCAGGGCTTCTCACCTACTAGGAAAGCATTCTACCCTGAGCTGTACCCCTAGTCCTAAAATCTTAAAATGAACCATTTTACCCACTTGCCTTCATCTTATCAATGTTTAGTATTTTCTATTTTTTTGTGTGTGTGTGGTCCCGAGGATCGAACTCAGGGCCTTGTGCTTGCAAGGCAAGCACTCTAATCACTGATCTAAATCTCCAGCTCCTATTTTTTTGTAAAGAAAATTAAATTTATCTGGGCAGGCATGGTAGAACACACCTGTAAACTCAGCACTCTGGCTGAGGCAGGAGGATTCCAAGTTAGAGCACAGCCTGGGAAATTTAGTAAGACTTTGTCTCAAAATAAAAATTAAAAAAAATAAAGAGTTGGGGATGTGGCTCAGTTAGGAAGCCCTGAGTTCAATCTTCACAGCACTGAAAATAAATAAAGCAAACATCCCTAGAAAAATAGTAAATGTCAGCCTAAAATGAGCAAACTGAAGTCAGAAGCATCATCCAAAAATCTGAAACCTGGGGTTGGGGATGTAGTTCAGTGGTTAGAGCACTTGCCTAATGAGTACAAGGCCACGAGTTCGATTCCCAGCACCAAAAAAACCCCTGAAACTCTTAATCACACCCGTCCTGGCACTCTGAACAACAGTAGTAACTTTTTGTAGTTATCCTTGTACTTGGAGTGCTCGCTTTGACAGCACATATACTATCCTTATACTTTGAGCTATCTAATTTTTGTCTGCCAGTCTTGTAAAATCTCTTATAGTTTCTTTTTTGTTGTTGTTTTTTTTGTGTGTGTGTAAATCTGTTATAGTTTCTGCATTATGCTACTGCTGTCATTAGTGACTTTGCCCCAAGATTATAATAAAGCAAATGGAAGTGAGTGGTTTGTTCATAGACAAAGTTGAGGTGAAATGAAAGAGTCAAAGTTTGGATCTCTGTAGCTCCATCCTGTAATCACAGCTCCCCAGGAGGCTGAGGCAGGAGGATCACAAATTCAAGGCCGCCCTGTACTGTATAGTGAGACCCTGTCTCAAAAAGTTGAAGAAGAGGAGGGGAGGAGGACTTTAGGTCTTCTGCCTCTGGTGTATTTTGTTGAGGAGGGCAGGGCAGGGCCAGGCAGGCACAGAAGGTTGCTGGCAGTCAGACAGCTGCAGTAACTGAGTCAGTAACTGAGGAGAGAGAACACTAAGCACCTTTGTTGAAGTACATCAAAATTGCTTTGCACTGCACTTCACAAATGAAAAGTAATGTGGAAGACAGAATGTAGTTCTCCACAGTTCTTTTAGGGGCATAAGAGGTATGATAGTATGATGACTATTTAAATCTTTAAAATTTATGCCATCAACGGCCTGGGGACTTAGTTCAATGGTTAGAGTGCTTGCCTAGCAAGTGCAAGGCCCTGAGTTCGATCCCCAGCACCAAAAAAAAAAAAAGGTAAAAATTTATTACAGCAAAAGACATATTGCTGTTAATCCCCCTCCAACTCACTTATCCCACCGTTCCTGCCACTTTACGAAGTCGTTCTAGAAAAAATATTCATGAGTGTCTTTAGTAGTGCTGTTGTGGCTGTCACAATGTCCTAAATCAGTACAAATATTTACCTTTTATGGTCACTTTGACTTTGGGGAACAGCCAAAGCTTGCACAGTGCCAAATCGGAGAAGTTGTGGGACTTTTGCTGATGATGGCCCTTGAGTGTGGGAGATCTGGGGTGTGGCGATGGGTGTGCGATTGGATCAGTTTTGGGGATGTGTAAGACTTCGTAGAAAAACCGAATGTGCTGGAGGTGGTAGTGCGTACCTGTAAACCCAGCACAGAGGGAGGCTGAGTCTGGAGGATCCCAAGTTCAAGGCCAGACCAGCTAAGTTAGCAAGACTGCCTGTCTCGGCTTCCCACAGATGCCGATACAGCAGGGCCAGGCATGTGGGACCCGCCCGGATGCACGGTGACCGTGACCGTGACCGCGTCCTCCCAGGATGACTACCGCAGTGCGGTGCTAAGTGAGGCGGAGGAGGGTGGGCGAGGGATTGTC
>PVJO010020994.1:0-30920 GCA_004026905.1 Hystrix cristata | reverse complement strand
AGTACACATTTACAGTACATAATGATTACATTCATTGTGAGGAGTTGGTACATGTATATAAAACATCTTAATACTGTTTTCATCCCCTTCCCTGCCTCCCCCCCAAACCTCTCTCATGTTAGTAGTGTTGTACATGTGCTTAGTTGATAAACTGAAGTTCAGAGAATAATGATTTGCCTACAAGCACACAGTTAGAAGACGGCAGTGCTCGGATTTAAATTCCCCGGTTAGTTTTGAGTTCTCTAACCCTTTCAGGCAGTTTTCCCCAACCTTGGATGGTTTCTTCAGGTACATGTGTTGATCAGCATATAGCTGAAGATTTGAGGGGGTTTCTTTGCAGTTCCACAACTCTATGTGTACTCTCTTCTTTTTATTAATTTGTCCTGAGAACTCTAACCTCAGTAATGACCCCTCAACTAATGGAGACTTTTGCCTTCTGTCCAGCATCCTCTTCCTGCACCTCTGTAGGATGTTAGCTGACATAATTGTATGTCTCACATCTTTTGTTTCCTTTCTCTCAAGAATCACTGCTGTGTACTACTGTCTAATGACTAGAATCATTGATCATATATCTACTAATGACTATCAACAGATTTATTTTAACATCAAAACTAGATTTATAAATGGAGCCCTGCTATGTGTTATGGCATGTGTTGCAATTTTATTCTGAGTTTTTCTTTAAATTTTATGACCTTAAAGCAATATACCCAAATCATTCATTGGGAGAAAAGTCAATAGGTTTCACCAAGTTTTGCTTAGCACAGTAACTGGCACTCAGTAGACATGTAATAAGTAATAATGGGAGGAAAGATGAATGAAAAAGAATATAAAGATGCTAATAATACTAATAACTCTAAGATGAAGGTATTATTTCCAGTACATACATATTCACCAAGAGAATTTAGTCTAAGTAAAACATCAGAAAGTCTACAAATTTTAATGAATATTACTAGATAGTTTTGATTTAATGCAATATTTATCTTAATGAAAGAAAGAAATACTAGGAGTTGGGGATTTAGCTTAGTGGTAGAGCACTCGTCTAGCAAGAGCAAGGCCCTGAGTTCCATCCTCAGCATCAAAAGAAAGGAAGGAAATATTAGTTGACAGAAATAGAATATGCTACATCACTGAGAGGGACTCATTAGCTAAGTGCTCACATTCTTTAAACTAAGTTTAAGTTCATAACACTAACCGAGTTCAGACCAGTGGACTGATATAGCTGATACTCAACTCTGTAGACATCACTTCCTAATGCCACAAATCTAGAACCCTGACGCATGACCATAATATTAAAATGGACAACTTCCTTGTGCCAAAGAGTTAGATAGTCATTAGTGATAGAGCAACATATCACATCACTTGCTCCACCTTAGGAAAATAATTTGGGGTTAGTTAGTGAAGTGGTGACGTGCCACGAGAAAAGACCAGAACATGAGGTTGGTCTTGGATTGAAAATAATAGCCTTGTTTTGAAGCAGGGAAGCTCAGGATCTCCTTGGTTCTGTAGTTTTCTTTCTCTCTTTCTTTCTTTCTTTCTTTCTTTCTTTCTTTCTTCCTTTCTTTCTTTCTTTCTTTCTTTCTTTCTTTCTTTCTTTCTTTCCTTCTTTCCTTCCTTCCTTCTTTCTTTCTTTCTTTCTTTCTTTCTTTCTTTCTTTCTTTCTTTCTTTCTTTCTTTCTTTCTTTCTTTCTTTCTTTCTCTCTCTCTCTCTCTTTTCTTTCTTTCTCTCTCTTCTTTCTTTCTTTCTTTTTCTTATTTATTTATATTTTGGGGATTTTTTGGACACACAGTCTTGCTATGTAGTCCAGGCTGGCCTTCTACTCACTATGTAGTCCAGGCTGGCCTCAAACTTGTGGCAATCCTCCTGCCTCAGCCTCCTGAGTGCTGGGATTACAGGCATGCATCATCATGCCTGGCCTCGTTCTGTCATTTTCGATTTCTGCCATTGCTGAGATTATGGTGTTTTCAGGATTCAGGTCACATTTTTAGGTCTGTGGTAGTCCTTGCTGATTAAGATTGGGAGACAGAACTCAATTTCCTGTGAAGTAAATTTAAAGATGAGATTAAAGGTCTAGAGACTGCAGCAGTTTAGTGTGTTATGATTAGCTTTCCTTGCTATTGATATCAATGAGTAAACCATCCAAATGGGATAAGAGAACAAGAGTGGAGGTAAGAAATCTTTATACATAGACTATAATTATAAATATAAAGATATTTATATTGTGACAAGCATACCACTAATGTTATATAAGACTAAATATTTGGTTGTTTGATTCAGTTTATGTACATCATTGGCATTTCTGCCACTTTAGACAACATGTCAAAGAACATATACAAAGAAAATGAATGCATATCTGACAACAAAAAGAGCACAGACACAGAAACTGAGGTACATTCCATAACTCTCTCAGTGTGTTAGTTTTATATACATAGGCAGTGTAATCAAAACCTGTGGTGGGTGTATAATTAAATATCATTGCTGGAAAGATAAACTGCCATTAATCCCACTCAAAATATTCACTCTTGCTTTGGACACACTTGTCCCATTGTTCTTGCCACTTCCTGAAACAGTTCTGCAAGTCCTCTTTCATAAGTATCTCCGTTGAGTTGAGGTGGTTGATCTGATATCTTGAATTGATTCAAAACATTTGCTTTCACGGGGTTGGGGATTTAGCTCAGTGGTTAGAGTGCTCACCTAGGCCCTGAGTTTGATCCCCAGCAGACAAAAACAAAACAAAACAAAACAAAACAATTTACTTTCACAGTCATTTTGTCTCTGGAAAAGAGCCTGAAGTCACGTGGTATCAGATCTGGTGAACAAGGCGGATAAGGACCCACTATAATGTTTCTACTTGACAAAAGTGATGGTAAATGTTTTGAACCAATTCGGGACATCAAGGCAGCCATGAAAAGAAGCTCATGAAAGAGGACTCTCTGAACTACTTCAGAAAGCAGCAAGAGTGGCGAGAAAGGTGTGCGAAGCACAGGGGACTGTTTTCATGGGGATTAATGACAATGTGTCATTTACTATAATAAACTTTTATTTAAACATCAGCTGTATTTTTTTATCACACCTCATATGTATAAATGCAACAAAGGACAGAACATTATACATTTCAATTAAATCAGAAAGTGCTATTTTTGTAACCCAAGAGTCAAGAAAATCATTTAATGTGTGGAAATCTGGTCCATATGATAAATGACCATTTTATTTTAATGCTTTAAGATTTAAAAGGGCTTAAAATGCAATATGTATATGTACCAATTCCCCAAGATGAATGTAATCATTATGTATCAAAAACATGCACTAATAAAAAGAAACTAAATTTAAAAGTATAAATTTGAAAGACTTAACTCACCATTATACAATTAAGTAACTATGAAAACTATTGCTTATTGTACTTCCCAATAAATTGTTAAAAAATAAGCCAATAAATGTTTTCTTTAAAAATCATCTGGTTTATTAACCTCTCATTTTGAGTATATATATAATATCCAGGATCCAACCGACCATAGTGGGTAGAATGCTTACTTCCTCATGAAGACCCAAATTTGCCATGCAAATATATCTTTCTAAAAATTGCCCAAACTTTTGTGTACCACTGTATCTGAGAAAACATATGTTGGTTATACTTACAATTGATTGGACCAGAGATGCATGTATTAATCACAAAACCATTATTAGCTTATAACCTCGTATGAAAGGGGTTAATCAACATTGACTCGGCTGCAGTAAAATTCTGCTGTGTTCATTGGTGTAGACCTCTCCATCATATCTTCTTTGAAGGAGCATGAACACCCAGGAATGTGAAAGAAGTTAAGATTAATCTATACCGTGAGAAATCCTAAAATGTATTTCCAGATCCTTATCATAGGAGCTGTCTGTCCCCACCTGAGAAGTACATAGGGATAACTGCTGGGACTCATGCTACTTCATATTCTTGGGTGTACCTAAAATCACTCCTTATTATTAAAGATAACAAGAATATAGTATATTTTCTGAAACGTTAAGAAAATGGTAAATAAACCTAACCTAATCTATGCACTTTTTAACTCTTGGTATACACTATCTTGCAGTTCTTGTGTAGATTTCTTGGAAATATTGAATTAATGTTTATTGTAGGGCCCAGAAGAGAACTTCTTGACCATAATGAAGATCGTTTGTCAGGAAGCAAGAGCAATAATTATAATAGTGGGAAATTATTAAGGTATTTCCTACTAGATTGACAAACAATAATATGAATATTATCACTGTTACTTTTTAACATTCTAAAGGTTAAAGCAAATGCCACAATATAAGAAAACAAAAAGGAGCAGTATAAGTATTGGAATAGAAGAGGAACTATGATCGACTGCTGATATCACTATACAATTGTATACCTAAAAATACGGAAGTATCAGTCTTAAAGCTATTAATAAAGCTAATAGAATTTGTTAAATTTTAGGAGTACCAAAAACCACTTGAGCATGAATAGCTTTCCCATCTGCTAGCTATAACAAGGGAAAAAATTCAAATGAAAAAATAAGAGCTCTTTTATTATGGCTATAGAAACTGTAACATAATTGGGAATAAATTTAATAAGAAAAATAGAATATACATAAAAAGAAATATAGTCAAACCATATGATACATCCATTCACCATATACAAATTGAATTGGGTTTAATTCCATGCTGTACATGTACAATATCTATATATTGCAATAGAGTTAGCAAATACATACCAACCACTTCATTGGGCATTCAACTTAAGAAATAGCAACTCAATATCAAAATAAAACCCATTAATCTGTATGACCAATATGCCCTAAGAAAAATGTGGAAAAGAAACAGCGATTGATTTCAAAAAACTGACTTTTGAATGTAATGTAAAATGTTACATCTGTATACTGTTCTTCAGAACAATTTGAAGAATTCTCAAAGGTAATTTCGACTGCAAGCAATCATTGCCTCAAATGCTGGTGTCAGAAACCAACTGGTGGGTAACATGAGATTCCACTCGGCAGGTGGTTTCTCTGAAGGACATTGGGTAAGGATAAATGGAGTTTGAGGTTGTGATATGATTAAATATTTGGATGTCTAATATTAAAATAAAGTAGATTCAAAAGAAGCAGAAAATCGTCAAACTCTGCTCTCTCCCCCACTCAGTACTGGCGGAATGCTTAGAACTGCCAGACATCTGCCTTCCTTTACTGCTTTTCTTCCTGGCTAATTGAGTTACAGAATCTCTGTTATTCAGAAAATGTGCTGCCTCCAGACTGCAGCACCATCGCAGCCCTCTGGAGGTAAGACTTCAGGTGGCAAAGCAAAGCGGCTTTCCCCTACCTGGGGCTCTTTGCAGAACATCAGAGGCCTGGCCTGCGCACAGCTCCCTGTCATGTATGATTGATTTGCTGTGTGAGTGATGGGAAGATCATGTAAAGCACAGGAGTGTACAAGGACAGGACAAAAAGACTCCCAGGACAGAATGGGAAGAAGGTAGCACCCTCCAGAGACAAGGTTCATCACCCCCTACCGCACTCTTGGGATGTTTGTACATTGTCTTGGAAAAGAAGGTTACTTCACTCCCTCTGTCTGTCTTCTACACTGAGAATAACAAAAATCCCTAAAACTTGTCAGCCATCGAGATGTTGTGCATATGCCCGGGGGGCTACCATTGGAGGAGAAAATACATCCTGGTTGGCTATGACGGGAAGCAATATAAAGCAAATGTTACTCTGTCCCAGAAGCATGTAGACATACACGATGCAATTATGATCAGAATCCCAACTGTCCTTCTGTTTGCTCGTCTTTGGAACTGGGCAAGCTGATTCTAAATACAACAGTTGTCAAGAGAATTTTTAAAAAGAACTAGTGGCAGGCATTTACCCTATCAGCTATAAATACATACTAAAAGTGCTACAGTAAAAATCCTAAGGTACTGGGATAAGAATGACAAATAAATTCTGAAAATATATAGTATACATCTGCTTGCCATCTTTCAACAACAGATAAGTTACTGAGTGTGTAGTATGTGTCAGATGCTATGCGAGTCATTGGTTAAGAAAGTGTGAACAAAACACAATCACCACCCTCAGAGTTCACAAGATATAATGGGTGAACTGCAGCCTGAATGCTTACAGAATGTGAGGAGCATCACAGAGAAAGAATACGTTGTGTGGAGACTTAGAATGGGGTGATGGATCCTAATATGAGATCCAAGAGAAGCCTTCTGGAGACGCTGGCTTGAAGGATCACAGCTGGGGTCACAGCAGCAGGCCGCAGTCCACTAGTAGGAGCTTCCCAGGCTGGAGCTGTCTGGTTCACTGGAAGGAATACAGCCTGCGGGGCAGAGAAGCGCAGGAATGAATTTACTTAGGGAAAGCTCACACAGGGTGTAGACCAGCTAAGATAACTTCGCGTTTTACCTTAACACCAATGGAAAACTCTTGAAAGTCTTCTTGAAATTTTCTTGTCTTTTTATTACTGTTGACTTATAAATGTCAAGGCAGTATCAATTGGTAAATGACCTCTCTGGATCTCTTTGATATAGAATGAAGTTTAAATAGACATAGCAATAAATATTGCTTATCATGTATAAAAGTACTAGTATCTATATTATCGATGGAAACTATTCCTTTGGTTTGATATTTTTTTCTTTTTATGAACTTACTATTTCCTCTCCTTCGTTTTCCTTAGCTTCGTTTTGTTCTATTGTTTTAATTTTGAGACAGAGTCTCGCTGAGTTGCCCAGGCCAGCCCTGAATTTGCAATCTTCCTGCATCAGTCTCCCAAGTGACTGGGTTTACAGCCATGTCCCACCTCGCCTGGCTTTTTTACTAGCTTTCATATGGCAGGCTTTACTTACCAACTGTCCGCCAACTTATGTATGTATGTGTCTGCTGCTTTATTTTTTCTTCTTATTAGTTTATTTTTTTAAGAGTAGGACAAGTTTTTCTCATTTATTTTATTTCCTCAACTAGTTTTGACGCAGGGCTTGACTGAAAGTGAGGCCAAATAGCCTATTTTCTTTATAAATTATCCAGTCTTAGGTATTCTGTTATAAGAACAGAAAATGGACTGAAATTAATACACTTTTATTTAGCATCTTTTAACTATGGGCTACTTAGTTAATTATTATTAACAGCATTAAACTTTACAACTCCATTGACAACAATTTAGACTAAATTATGTATTTTACTGATTACATTGCTCATAATTATACCTTTATTTTCCTTTTATTGAGCTCTGCACTCATGTATTTCTTGTTGCTGTTACTTGCCTGATTGAATGATTTCCCTAGTGCTCTTGATTTTCTTGTTTTTGTTTTCTGCTTGTTTTCTACAAAACAGATACAGGTGGTACGTTTTTCAGCATGTTTAAATGTCCAAAAATGTCACACTCCTCGCCTCTTATATGGTCCTGTTTCCTTATAACTCTGTGAATATATCTCCATATTCCAGTATTTAGTGTAATGTTCTTCTGGTTCACTTGTCATTTATTCTTGAAATTTGGAAATGTCATTATGATATGACTGAAGTGTGGTTTCACTATTTCTTCCTAGGACCTTTTAGATCTGATGACTCAAGTTCTTCCTATCTTTCTTATTACATTTAGATTTGTTTCTCTCTATCCACTCAAATGTAACCCTCAGGAACCCAAGTTGCATGGATGACCCTGGGTGTGGTGGTAGACGCCATCCCAAAGGTGGGTCCCTTGCAGCTCTGCTTTCTGGCCTTGACTTCTCCCAGCCATCCAGGGTTTGTCACCTGACTCAGGCTGGGCCAATCAAAGTCCTTCCCCAGGATTTTCTTTTTGACAAGAACTAAGAGAAGTGAGTTTGTTCTCCCGAATAGAGGGATAAGAGAGCTGTAAATCTTTGTAACTGACTACAATTTCTACCACATGGAGGTTCCCCGAAAGTAGTGAGGAAGACTGAAGCTGCATGAAGAAAAGGGGACAGTGGTATCAGAAAACTTGGTTCCTGCTGTTGCGCTTTTAAGTCAAGGAGAGTGGTAAATTTTCATTTTTGAAAAGCAAATTAGCACTAAAATGGAGAGCTCAACAGAAAGGAGGCAGGGAAACCAGTCAATAGAATAGATATTCTGGTTTCCATGAAAGGTTATTAGAATCCTTTTCATGGCTTTAACTATAAGGATGAGTTGAAATACAACTAGTAGTGAGATCTGTCAACTTGCTCAGAGATTGAACAGGAGAGTGGGGAGACCAGAATGCACCCAGCTTTTTTGTCGTGTGACAGACAGACACAAATGAGGAGTAGGTTGACATCACAATGCAACAGCGAAGTCAAGTGAAGGAAGCCAGGCACCAAGAAGAAGATACGGTACATTGCAGTGTGTATAAGCACAGAACAAAGCAAAACGAGTCTGCGGAGTCTGAAATCAAGTGTGGGATATGGAGTAACAATTATGATAGTTCATAAGGTGGCTTCTGGGCGTGCTGGAAACGTTTTGTTTCTTGAGCTGGGTGCTAATTACGCATGCATTTTCACTTTACGAAAATTACACTGAGCAATACAAATGCTATGGACAAGCGAAGAGTGAGAGTTTGAGGGTGAATATTCTAAATTTGAAGTGTCTGTAGGGCAGTGGTTCTCAAAGTATCATTCCCGGGGCAACACTGGCATCACCCAGGAAGCCGTGAGGAAAGCAAATCCTTGGGCTCCATCTCAAAGGCACTAAATCAAACTTCCTGAGGCTCTGGGAAATTTCAGCAAGGCTCCAGTTGATTCTAATATACATTAATATTTGAGGAACAGTGTTGTGGGATGTCTAGACAGATGTAGTGATTTTATGGCCAAGTATGACTCTGAAGTTAGGTAGAAATTTTGGGGGCTAGAAGCATAACTTTATGACTTTCACCATAATTTGAAGTGATCTGTGAAGCTAAGGACATAGCTGAGCTCCTTCAAGAACATTACATATGGCAAAAGGAAGGAAGACCCAAGCTACAGAATCACCCATAGTGTCTCTTGAAGTGTGCATGGCCAGAGTAAGTATGGTGTGCATACACAATAGAATAGTATTCAGCCATAAAAATAGATGGAGTCATGTCATTTGTGGCAAAACAGATAGCACTAGAGAACATTATGTTAAGTAAAATAAAGTAGGCACAGAAAGACAGATATTATGTCTCCCACTCTCAGCTATACTAAGTACAGTTAGATAAGAGGAATAAATTCTAATGTTCTACAGCAAAATGGGATGGCTGTAGTTCACAATATAATCTATTTTTATAAAAAGTAAGAAGAGAGGAGTTTGAATCTTCCCAACGTGAAGAACTGATAAATGTTTAAAGAAGAAAATGCAAATAGAAGGAACTGAATTTCCCCTGAATTAATCAAATGTCACTGTATACATAGGTTGAATTATCATACTGTACCCTAGGAAGATGTACAATTATTTTGTATCAGTTTTTAAAAATTTTCCTCAAAGGTTGAAATAGTAAGAATAATTTCAAAAGCCAGATGGAAGCAAATATAACAAAATGTTCGACAATTATTAAACCTAAGTGATAGATACTTTTGTATCAGCTAGACTATCCTATGTTTATATATAACTGAAATTACTTAAAAGGATTTTAAGCAAAAGAAAAGCCATATAATAATCTCTGGAAAACAGCAAAATTTCAGGAATAGGTAGGAAGAGAGGATACCTCCCAGAATGACTGCTTATCCACACAAGTATTATTGAGCTTTTGACAATGTTGGACATGACAGTAATATAGATAGCCTTTTGTGATGTATTTCAGGGAAAATAAAGGCAGATAATACAAGTGCACAAAACTGAGGATCACATGCATACATGGATTATCTTTGAAGCATGCAATTAAAGCTAGATTTTTATTTTCTTCCTTTTGCTTATCTCTGCTTTCTATTCTTCAAATGTGAATGTCTTTCTTGCATTTCGTAAATAAAAAAAATTAAAATTGCTTTTTAAAATATAAAGTGTATCTTGCAAGCCATGAATGTAGATAAAACATATCTGAAAAAGATATAATCTTGGGATTCAAAAAGTCTATGTTAAGATAAAAAGTACAATTGCAAAATTGTAAACTATAATAGAGCCAGAGAATTGGGTACTTTAGAAAATTGAAGTTGCACATTGTAAGTTGAGATCTGTGAATTCTTTCAGAATGTGAAAGAAAAGAATAAAAAGTAGGACTTAATGAAAGTAAGGACAAGATATGTGAAGTACAGACCCAGAGGAAGCTATGGAGGAAATCCACAGGCCAGACACCATGTACATGGCTGTTTGTCCAACCTCTTCCCTGATGATGGTGGCAATCAGGCCGGATGAGGCCCAGCTTAGGTGTCTTTGGAGCCTTCCCGCTGTGTCGTGAATGAAAGACAAGCTCAGAGCTGGCTTAGAACCCAGACACTCTCCTCTCCGGCCTTCTGTCTTCACATCTACTTCATCTGCCCTGTTATACTGCATGTAACATAGTTCCTAGTGCAGTGTAGGTGCTCAATAAATATTAGTTTATTAATTAATGACTGTGGCAGATGTTCTCCTATGTGTATTTTCATGGTTATTTTAGAGAAAAGTTGGAAATCAGGTTCCCCTGCAATCTATGTTCATGCCACCATTTTACACTGATACTGCCAGATGTGAGTATTTAATTGCAGCTCTTCCTATTATATAAACTAATTTCTAGAAGTAAGATAACTGAATTTTAGAAGCTGTGCTGTCCATTTGGAGTTTCTGAGCAAGGTATCCAGATGGTCTGAAGGATGAAAATGGTTTCAAACCCAGCCTTGCATAATCTCTGTGAGTAGTTTCTGTATCCAGAGGCTCTAGTTCCATAAATGGCTGGGCTATCTTTTAATCATGTTGTTTTTACTCTGTCATCTAAAACATTGCTGCACAAATTGTAGGTGCCTTATAAATGCTTATTGACTTAATTATAAGTTAATGAATGTGTTTTGCTGCAGAACCATAGCTTAGAGTTTCCTAATTTTTTGTTGATCATCTTTTATAGGCAAATGGACCGTCTTTTCCTACCAAATTGATTAATTCCTGAAACAGGAGGAGGATTAACTATTTATTGAAGACAGTAATTGTTCTGATGTTTCAAAATGTCTCTAAAAATTCTGTTTGTTTTGCCTCTCTTTTTCATTTTGGTAATAGTTATCTATTGCCATGTAATAAATGATCCCCCAAACAATGCAGCTTACAGCAACAAGTATTTATTACATCACAGTTTCTACAGATCAGGAATCTAGAATAGCTCATTGTGGTCCTCTTGTTCACAGTCTCTCACAAGGATGTAGTCATTTCAAACCTGGACTCAGGTCTGATCCTCTTCTAGCTCGCTCACTGGCTGTGTGCAGCCTCAGTCCCTCCCTGGCTGCTGGCTGAAAGCCTCCATTGATGTCACTGGGACTTTCCATAGGCAGCTCACAACCAGGTAGCTTGCTTTCCCAGGGAGAAAATAAAAAATACTAAATTTCAATCACAGTAGAAAAGACAATTAGAAATAGTTCACCAGCAATAACAACAAACTATAAAACACTTATTAATATATGCAATAAAATGTGTGCAAGTCCTGTATAGAGAAAATTATAAAAGTTGGCTAAGAAGCACTAAAAAAAAGTTAAGTGAGGTAATCCATGTTCATAATAAATGATTTAATAAAATGTTCATAGAATGATTTAATATAGTAAAGACATTATTCTTTCCAAATAAATGCAATCAAATTTCTAAGCAAACTCTTAAGAGAATTTTTATGAAATCTGAGAAGTTAATTCCAAAATTCATATGTGTAAATCCATAGAGCTAAGAAGAATCAAAATATTGTGGAATAAGAGATAGAAGGAAAACCTGCTATTCTTGACATTAAGTTTTATTACAACACTATGCAACTCGATGCAAGAATAGACAAACTGATCAATGCAAAAGAAGAGGGAACCCAGAAATACACCCACAGACTCATGGAATTTTGATACTTGACAGAGGAGTGTTTCAGTTTTGGAGAAAAGAGAGATTATTCAATAAATGGTGGGAAAATGGTTGGTTTTCTGTATGAAAGAAATAAGGATAAATCTTACTTCACATTATGTACAAAAACCAATTACTAAACTTACATATGAAAGGCACAACAAAAGTTTTAGAAGAAAGTATCTAACATTATCTTTCTGAACTCAGAATAAAGAAGAACTTTTTTGATAAAACACAAAGTGGTGTCTATATTAAAATTAAAAATTTACTCATAAGTACTATAAAATGGAAGGACAAATCATAAATTCAAAGATATGTAACACATTTAATTAACAAATAATACATGTGTGGATTTTAGCCACTATTGAGTAAAATGGTAAAAACGTTAAAAAGCATCTTATGAAATAGGAAAAAATAAAGATGAATAAAAAACCTGAAAGGGTGCTTTGCCTCGTTAGTAACTGGGGAAATGCAAATTAGTATCACAATGAGATATTGTTCAAGTTGGTTGACAAAATTAAGATGCCTGATAATATCACACAACAGAGAAGATGGATGGCAACATGACCTCTTATAGAACAGTATCAGAGAATAAATTGTAAATCATTTTGGAAATAAATTTGGCATTATAATAAAAAGTTTTGTTCCCTGGAGAGATCCTGTCTTGCATAGATACAATAAGAGCCACTCACCAGATAAAGGACTTATACCAAAACTGTCCCTTAAAGGAAAAAATCCCTAATAGCTACTGATGGTCTGCATACAGCCACTGTAGTATATTAATGCATTGGAATTCTATACTGCAGTGGAAATAGAGTTCATTTACTCAGTGAAATGATACATTCTAAAGTTATATAATAAAAGCAAGTTTTTCAGTGTTTTCAAATTCCTGCTATAAACCTTTGGGATGCAAAAATGTGTAATCACAATTCCCAGAAAATCTTGAATTCATGACTATCTTAAAAATACTTCCAATGTTCTTCACTTCTATTTATTATTGTGGACATGTAAAATTTTTGTTTAGTGAATAAGATATACTAAGTTTAGTAGTACTTGCAAAGAACTATAGTCCATAGGAAATATTCACACAATGAAAAACACCAGTGAACATAAACGTTATTGGGTAGCATTTGAATAATTTAACATTCAGAGCTCCTAGTAAGGTAACAGCACTTCACAGAGTTGCATGTTGAAACTACCCATTTAAGGATTTATTTTGCATCCAAAATACATCATTCCTTCCAACATCATCCAAAGGACTTATTCGAAGTATACTGTGTACATGAACTCATTAGTGTTTATTTTATTTATGAGAATGAATGACTGCTAGCAGCAGAGGACCACGTGGCAAGCACTAGAAGGCAGCCTAGTGTGATCTTGTAATGATGCTTCTTCCCTCTAGTAATACTGCAGTCCTAGTCCCCAAAGGCAGCCTCAGCCCTGCTCCGACTGCCAGCTCCTCCCACTCTTCCTCTCAACCTAACATCGAGCCAGCACCAACTCCAGGTTTATTGTGAAGCTTTAATTCTCTTAGCATTAATTACAAGTACTAATTATAACACTTTCTCTCATTTTTCTGATTTCCAGACTGACTTCTTTGAGAATTCAGGATTTCAAAGTATGTGTAAAAAGTTCTGAAAAGTGTCCAGAAGGAAATCCTGCCTAGATATTGTACTTAAGAAGACTGTAACGGCACAGAGGCATTTCTACAAACATCAAAAATTGTGAAAAGGATTAAACTGTGGCAGTGGCTACTGCTCAGTGGGAGGCCAAGAGAGACGCAGGACAGCAGAGACGCAGCATATGCTGGAAGCCAGTTCTTGCTTGGGCTCAGTTCTTGGCTGTGAAGTGGAATCACAAGTTTGTATTACTTTTCTACATAATTTACATGCAGGTTACAGATATTCTTTAGCATACAAGTGTATCAAATGTTATATTTTAAAACAGTTGGGGGAAAAATAGAACTAAACACAAAAACAGGATCATACCAAAGCTATTCTTCTTTTACTTGACAAGATTTTTAACCCAGAAGTAGAAGGTAAGTAGCTAACCCATTACCCGTGCCGAAATTAAAATTGTCTGTCATTTATATCACACTCACAGATCCACCCTGTTGGCTTCGGGCCATCTTTCTTACGCTGTAGTTTTGTTTCTAAAGCAGAATTGTTCATGGTGTGGTCACCAGGCCAACAGTATCAGCATCTTCTGGGAAATTGTTTGGGGTGGCTCATTCTCAAGCCTGTCCTAGATGCCCGTGCAGGGCAGGGGGCACTGGGCAGGGTCCAGTGGGTCTTTTTTGTTGTTGTTGTTATTGGTATGTATTTGTGATACATAATACTTGCATTAGTCTTGAGGAATTGGTACCTACACACACTGCATCTTGATCATTTTTACTCCCTGCCCTGTTTTTTTAACAAGCCCTCCACGTGATTCTGATGCAGCCAGTTATAAAGCAGAAGTTCAAGAACTCGATTGAACATGATGTGGCTAACAACTCAACTGTCAAAATGCTTGACCTAAAGCAAGCCGACCAGGTAAATGACCTTCCTCACAGAATGGGCTGTGTAATTGTGCACTTCATGCAATAATTTAGAAATTTCTTAGGTTTAGAATTCTGCTCCCAAACTCTGAGAATGAAATATAATGGAAGTAAAAATGAGTGGGAACAAGGTGTTTTCTAGATAGGTCAGTTTTTCCACTTGATTTTCCCTGAGGTAAAATGAGTGAAGTACATCTGTCACGGATAGAGGCAATTAATGGGTGTTTTCCTTTTTTTGTGAAAAAAAAAAAGGCACAGTACAATTATTTCTCATTGTGTTACAGAGTGAAATGTTATTTCTAATTTCATCTTGACAAAGATTTTAGAAAATTGTAGATAAAATACCTCATTGCCTTGAGTCTTATACTTTGACCCACCTTATTAACTTATTAAAATTCACATTAAAATATATAGCAACTTTAAACTCTAGGGGGCTTGGGGGTAACTTTTTTGTTGTGGTAAAATATGTGTAACACAAAACTTACCATTGAAACTACTTTTAAGTCTACAATTCAATGCCATTTAGTACATCCACGGTATCATGTAGCCATTACCTTTGTTTCCAAAACTTTTTCATCATCTTAAACAGAACCTTTGTACACATAAAGAATAACTCCCCATTTCTCATTCTCTCCACCCCAGTAATCTCTATTCTTCATTCTGTCTCTTTGAAGTTGCCTGTTCTGTATGTTTGTATTAAGAGTAATCATTCAGTGTTTGCCCTTTTGTGTCTAGCTTATTTCACTTGCCACGTTTTCAATGTTCATAGACATTGTAGCAAGTATCTGTATATCGTTCCTTTTTATGGCTGAGTAATATTCCATTGTGTATAGACAACTTTTCATTTATCCATTCATCTTTTGATGGGCATCTCAGTTGTTTCTATCGTGGGGCTATTATGAATACTATTGCTATGAACATTGACCCAAATATCCGAATCCTTGTTTTCAACTGTTTTGGGATCACTAAGAATAGAATTAACAGTTCATCTGGTAATTCTGTACTTAATTTTTGAGGAACTGACAAACTGTTTCCCACCAGGACTGCACCATCCTACATTTCCACCTTCTGAGGGTTCCAATCGGGTATATCTTTATGTGCCACCTGATGTAATATAGGAAAAAAAAATCCAAAATATGTAAAGATTAAGTTTTCACCTACAGTTGAAGAGCAATGAAGGCTTTCACCTAAGTAGAAAGCAAAAGTGAGCAAAAGTGAGAGACATTAAAACCCAAGATTTGTGGCTTTCCTCTTGTTGAGTGAACTTTTCCAGAACCCTCAAGTGCTGCTGGCACCAGCCCCTTTGTCAGTAGGTAACGTGAAAATTGAATTTGTCGTTGGTGATAAAGTTCACGTCTGCTTTCTTTGGGGGGACATTGATTTGGGATTATAGTTTACTGTAACCTGGTAATTTCGGTAATGCACATGCAACAAAATGTTACTTAAAAACAAAACATAAATCCAGTCGGGGGTGGCGAGGCAATTAAGGGGAACTCTCTCCATTTGGTTGTCCTTCTGGGGCATTCTGGCAGCTGCAGCCAATATTGAACAGGGCGCTGCAGCTGTTTACAGATGCATTAGGACGGCGCGGCTTTGGAACTCAGTTGCAGAATTTCTCTGTGCAGAAGAAAGGCCAAAATTATCAGGGAGGGAGGAAATCTAAGGGATATAAGTACATTTAATTTTCAGCAAGAGCTCAAGGTGCTAATACTGAGTGTTACTGCTGCAGTAAGTCAGAATCTGGGTTTGACTGGTGGCGGGAAAAAATATTTTAGGTTCAGGATAGCCAAATCACTCCTTTATTTCCTATATTGTTTACTCTTACACAGCTCTACACAAATGCTATGTACCCGTCTATCTTTCATGTAGAGTATTTTTAAATCCACGCTAAAGAATTGTTAGAGTTTGAGTCATACGTGGGTCTCAAAGCTGACCATTTCCAGATGTAGGCCCTGTGATAATTTGGGATTATAGGTAGATACTAAAACATTAAGTCTTCTGGTACTTGTTATCCCTAGTCTAGAGCACAGGTAATAAAAAGCTTTTTGTGGAGAACACGATAGCTCCCAATTGGAAGTATGTGCATGTGAATTAAAGGGGAATAATTACAGATCCAGGGCTCTCGGTTCTGCCTGGGACTGGACAGTGAACAGGTGGGCTGCCTCTTGCTCTGCGACTCGGGTGACCTCAAGTCGAGATGCTGAAGATGGACACGCATCCAGAAGAACAGGAGCTACCTCACTAATTCCACAAATTATATTTATTGTCTCATCTGGCTGTACCCAGTTGCCCAGGAGTATGACTTTCGGTCATTACTCTTGGCCATACACATGGTTGTCATGTGAAAAAGCCAAACAAAATAGTCTCAAAATCAATTTGTTGCTGGGAAGAAAGGGGGCTTCACGGCAAGGAGGAGGACCCCAATCCCCTTGAGGCAAAAAGCAGAAAGGTCAATTTGGTTTATTAAAGAGCTGATCCTTTTAGGTTCAGGATATAATATACTTCCTTAAATGCCATCTAATAGGAAATCAGAAACAGCCCAAAAGCACACTATTCCCTTAGGAGGAGTCAATGCAAAATTAGTAGCACCAGACCAAACTCTAGTGCTTTGTGCTGCCTTAAGCAGAGAATCCTGCAATGCAAATGTCATTTTAACCTCTTGGAATCAAATTTAGGACCTGGTGTATGGAGGTACTCTGGTAGACACATATATATAAATAAGCAAGAGCAAATAAGGTGCATTTCAGAGTGTTCGCGTAGATTTGTGTTCTGGTCTAAAAAGTACAAAAAACTCATTTCCCCATAAACAATACATCAGTGAACATATGTTAATTAGGTAATTCCTGAATTGCTCAGCACTGTGAGGGTAGATTAAGTAAAAGATTCTTCAAGAAGAAAGAATGATATGGCCCAAAGTAGAGTCCCACAGCCAAGGTGAACCAAAAAGTCCTTACCTAATAGAGGGCCAGCAGAGGTACGATCAAAGAAGACAGGTACTGTCAGGAAGACCATCATGAGAACCACATTCCAAGGGCATCAGAAGAAGGGTAGAGATCTGAATCCAGAGTGATGAAGTACAAGAGTAAGGATGGTAGGGGCTTCTTTGCTTGGTACTTGCTGTGCAGTACAAGGGTTTAAAGGCACCAGACAGTGTTTGCTAAGAGGCTAAGTACAGACATGCACAACACGCCATCTCCATTTCCAGGTACTCTGTGGAGCAACCTGAGAACAACCACAAATGATAAATGAGCTAGAATGACCATACAGGAAGTCTCCCATTGGGTCAGGTTCAGAGAGAGTGTTTAGGTGAAGCTTCACAGAGACAAGAACGTGAGCAGTCTTCAGACGGTCAGAGAAGGAGAGAAGACTGGGGGCACTCCGGGCAAAGCAATGGCACACTTGAAGGCCCTGCGGTCAAAAAGGAACCAGGGCTGGTGACTGCACGGATCATGAGAGAGTGACCTGGGATGACCATAGCCCTGCACAGACCACAGGATGCTGAGCCACTCAGCACATGGGGCTCTGAGAGCCTGTGGGAGAACCTTGAGGGCCACCCATAGGATGGCTGAGATGGGAAAGCAAGAGTCAATGACTACCAGAGCCTGGGGTCCGAGGAAGCACACAGGATGCCAGGGAAGTGGTGCAGCCACGTACCCAGTTCAGAACCCAGAAATGAGCCGGGGAGGGAGTGATACGCAGTAGGACAGTGTAGAAGAAAACCTACAGGATTTGTATTTTGACAGCATATGAAGTGTAAAGGAAAGAAACCAGAAATGGTGGCACATACCTGTAATCACAGCACTCTGGGAGGCTGAGGCAGGAGGATGGCAAGTTTGAGCCCAGCCTGGGCAACTTAGCAAGACCCTGTCTCAACATTTTAAAAAAAGATCTGGGGATGTAGCTCATTACAAAGGCCCTGCATTCAATCTGCAGTATTGAAAAAAGTGGTAGAGGGAGAACACTCAAGAACAATAAGTTCAGAATTTCCAGTATGAGTGAAGAGAGATGCAAATGAATCTAAGATAACACCATAGGACTAGAAACAGGATTGTAACGTATACAACGTAACCGTCCAGGAATTGCGTATTTGTATCTTATGATCTTGAGTAAAATTTTCTATGTTTCATTTGGAATGCGAATTTGCTTTCTCGAATTAGCTGACTACTGTTTCCCTTTCATCAGAAGCAGTGTAATAACCTAATCTCCTTGGTACCAGAATGCAGAGGAGGAAGTAGGTTCATGTATAATCCACTCATCTGACGGTGGACCAGCCTTCTGTTTGCATGTCGAGACTACATATCCGTTACTCGGAGGTGAAAGGGAAACAGATCAGAATGCTCCTCACTGTTGAAAGACACCACTAGAAAACTCCGCATAGTGAGCCAGGAATAATCCTTTTCTACTGATGCCGGCCTCCTGGTCTAAGTACACTTCTCTTCATGAATGGAACTGCTTTAATCTAAACAGGTTGATTTGTTTCCTTCTGGGTGTTCTTCTTAGAGAAATCTGTTGTTTAGTGTATACAGGTTGATTCGGTGGAATGATATTTGTGTGTGGTGTTATGTAAATAGAGTTATAGCCCATCTTCCTGATAGTACATGGGCTATAGTTTAGAGTACAGGCATGTGGGAAGAGGGGGGTGTGTGCGTGCACATGTGCAGGCTGAAGGCCAGGGGCTGAAAAGGAGTGCGAGCGTGCCCATGTTAAAGTTCTCGATGTAAAGAAAGTCACCAATTCACAAAGGAATTTGATTACCTCTATCCATTATACACACACAGTGAGTGAGCCTGCTACTCACCATCTGTCATCTATTTCATTTGCATCGCCAGCACCTGGCCTGTTTATCTGCTACATTCGTTTCTTCCCCGAATTCTTACGCTGCTTTAATAAAATACAGAAATGTTATTGTTAAAAAACCAATTAATTTACAATCCTCCACAGAGATAGTATTACTTATAATTCAATTTGGCTTCTAATGATCTGCTTTCTTGCAAAATGACTTAATTCTTGTGTCAAAGATTAGTTATTAGATATTACCCCGCTGCACCAGCCTGTACTGCTGAGGTAGGCAAAGCAGCTTGGAATGTCCCTGGCCATTAATCAGAAGTCGGAAATGTTTTCTTGTTTAACTCCTTCAGGAACCTGGTTGCAGGCATGGTGGCCTTAACTCTTCCCCTGACCAACTGTTCCCTTAACTCACTTGGGGCTGGTACAGGGATATCTGCATTTTCCGAGAAACTTGCTTTAAAAATCCGAGTAAGCACAGACAACTCGAGATTCTTCCTAGATCCAAATATCCATGTGCAGTTTTATTTGAGCATCTCATACAGAATTTACTTCCCTGACCAGCCGTTTTCCGGATGTGGTGGGAAGAGTTGGCCTTCTTTGCTTCAGGGGTTGGATTGCCCACTCAGTGGCCCGCGGGGCATTGCTTTCCCTCTTATCGCAGTATTATCTGCACCCATCATGCAGGGGACCCGCTCACACAGAGGTGGTCTGGCAGCCCTCAGCCACTTGTCCACACATTTCACAAATGGAATCACTAAACATATGGCTGTAACCGGCATATTCTAGAAACATCAGCTTGGGCCAGCGGTGGCTGAGAGAAAATTTATTCTTACGGACTGAAAAATCCTTTAAGACCTTAAAATTTTTTTCACCAAAATATTCTTCAGCTGCACATGTCTGCTTTTCTAACCTTCTGACGTAACCTTGAATTTAGTGTGGAATCTATCATTTCCTTTCTCAATTCAATTTTTATTATAGATATGGCAAATAACATATAATCTTAATAGTGAGAAATATGTCCAATATTTTACATTTTATACTCCTTATATTAAAAACATAAGGCATGTTTATACTTATGAAACAATTCATATTTTAAATTATGACTGTAGGGACCAGGACCTGTCCTGGGAAAACTAAGTAATTGCTATGAAAAACATGAAGCCATGGAAGTAATCATAGAAGATGAGTTACACCTAAGCTACAATACTTTTCAACTCTTGAAATGACTCAATTAGCTGAACTTGAAGGGGCCAGAGAATTGGATAATATAGACAGAAAGCAGAGCACCATTTGGATGTGAAAGGGGGGAGTGGATCTTTTTTTGCTAATGAAATAAAAGTCAGTACAAAATCTATTTTTTTAAATGATGCATTCATGCTGGCTAGCCTGGTTTTTAGTTTTATGAAGTGCAGTCGCTGCCAACTTGGAAACGTGCTCATGTTAAAACGACAGGGGGCTACAAAGGTAGCAGTGGTTTGGTTGCCTCTTTCTCTGGATCCTGCCACATTCAAAGGAGGAGGTGCCCCTTATTTCACAAAAGCAGCAAAACCAGCTCTGTGACTGGGGGAGAAGAAAGCTGAACAGCTGTCTTGTAAGAAGCGTTTTCTTTTTTGTACACACTATTGAGGGAGCTGTGCCTAGCACCTCACACTTCATTTTACTTAACAGTTTTTCTACAAATGATCAAAGTCATTGGTAGACTCTAAAAGAGAATCTTATTTCAGCCCAATGATGCATTCTGAATGCTACTATGCGATTACCCAAGAAAGTGTATATATTATTCTTGGTATCTTGTTCTACCCGTTCATACACATTCTCACATTCTCACATTCTGCTACCAAAACTGAATCCAAATGATCCTAATAAGAGGCTGTCCTAGACCTTCGGAGATTTCAAACATTAAGTCTGATGGGGCCAAAGGAAGATAATTATAGGAACAAAAAGGATAAATGGTCCCCGAATCCATTTCCTGATGACAATGATTCATATTCCTCAACCATTGGTCTACATGCAAAGTGGGGATGGGAACCAAATATAAAAACACATCCCCCCAAAAGAACAATCCCTCAATAAATCCTGCGTTTCAAAGTTTATTCTTCAAATTCAGACAATGCATCATCAGCCTCGGAAACAGGCGTGGGGCCAAACAAGCTGCAATCTAATATGGAAATGTGGTCCTGGCCCCAGCACTGTGTCATTCTTCTGAATGGGATCACCTGCACCCATCCCTCCTAGGAGAAAATTTCAAACAGAGTTAGCTCCTTAAACCTTCTAATTAAAATGAGAAATCCCCAGGCTTCCATGACTCAGCCTCAGAAAAAGATTATTAGGAATTTAATAGGGAAAATATAGCAGCTCAGACCATCTGTGACCCAGTGCTCTATGAGAATTTAAAGAAAACTGGAGGGAGGCAGCACACACTCCAATGCACGCTCGAGGAGTACTTTGTAGGAGCTGCAATAAATCAACATAGTTAGAGTACAGCCTTTTTCAGATTTAATTACTGTTACATAATTATTAGCAAAGCATTCTCCTCTGAAACTGTAAAACTCATTACATCAAAAATCCCCAAGCTCCTGATGGAATTTATGAACTAGTTACTTTCTTTCTAGCTCTGGGAAAATAGTGGAATAGAGTCCAGATTTGTCTCCAGCTTTTTAGGAGCAGAGGGAGATTTTGTCCCTGTTTTGTGTCATTTTAGTAGGTTTCTGAATTGAGTTTTCTGCGACTCATTCTCTCAGATATTTATCTACATTCTTGCCTAATGTTTAAATGATGGTGTTCTATTCCACTGGTAGAAGGTATTAAACAAGTACATTTCAAAATGTGCTGACAAGGAGCTGGCTGATTTTCAAAAGGCTGGGAGATAAATCTTTTTTCAGTTGTTTGATTTTTTTTGAAGGTTCATATAAGGTTAGAAAAGTCATAGCAGGTAAGGAAAAGAGCTTGTGTTGGAAGGACAAATATCAACACAGAGTGATCTGCATGCCATGTTGTAAGGGACCTGGCTCCTGTATCTCTTTCCAATACCACATGCCGTGGTGTGACCTTGGAAATTGGCCATGGTGGGAGTATTAATGCTAGGAAAATCAGTAGATGTAGCAATCAAGCCTTTTCCTCTGCAAAGCTAGTTGCTAAACGCTGTTACTGTGGTCACCCATGACGCAGGTGTAAATGCCATCCTAATTGTCGACCCAGCTCTAGCAGACATTGTAGGATGAAGCTCCCCCACTGAGGCAGTATACCTATTGAACTTTACCAACACCAATTTTATTTAAGGCCTAGCTCGGGCAGGCTCTTTGCTCCTGGAAGTGGGAAGGCTGTGGAGGGATTCCTTTCAAAGACAGGTGAGTATCCTGATTGGGGCCAGTTAGCTCCTTAGGAAGAGCTACTCAGCCAAGGTGGAGTGCTCCTTCCATTGTGGGCCAGGCAGCATCCTGATCCTTATCTCCTTACCTGCAGAGAACTGCAGCTGCTAGAAAATGCCTTGCTCTTGCTCCTGCTCTCAGAATATCCAGCCAGATGTTTTCTGTTGTATTTGTAGGCTCTCCTGGGATTTGCTCTCATCAGAGTGAGAGGAAGATAAAGGCAGCTGAGGCTTAAACAGTCAGCTGCCGTGTTCCTACTCCCTCTGCTGCTGCATTGCCCGGTTACTGATTCTGCACCAGCCTGGTGACTGCCTCGGTTTCTCCCCATGCCTCCCCAACGCACACTAGTCCAGTGACTCCCTCTTCTCTCTTGCTTGCAATCTCTGATGCAGCCAAACTAAAGGGTGCCTCACCCCAAATGCACCCTTTTCTCCTCCACGCCCTGCTCTCCTGGTACAAGAGTAGAGAAGGTGGCTAACACTGTTGGAGCATGCTGGCCTGGTATCCAGTGCTGTGCTTTTTGCACTTCAAGTTGTCCATTGAATGTGTTCTAGTAATCTGTCTTTCATTCTCAGGGGTGCTCACCGCTTTTTTTTCTTTTTATAGTCGCCTGTTCTTACTTTTTAAATTCATGAATGTGATAGCGTCACAGATCTCCTGGAGAATAAAGTACTGGAAGTTTTCTTTTGTTTTCAGTGTTAACACTGTGTTTTCTGTTGGCTAGTTATTGTGTTTCTCTTCTTGAAGTTTTTTTCTAGGGTATTTGGCAATTCCTTGTGTGTGTGCCTAGCATAACTGAGTATCTGATTCAAGCAATATGTTAGGATGAGCTCATTTCATCAGCACCAGGGCAACTTCCCTTCTGCCCCTGCGATCCCATTGTGTTTAGAACCACCCTCACCTGCTTTGGCTAGCTAGATGCCGGAAGAGGGCCTGCAGTGAGGGGAGCCAGGCTCCCTTTTCAAAAGCACAGAGGCTTCTCCTGGGTGAGTGCAGAGACCAATTTCTTAGGGTCAGAAAAAAACCCCAAAGTGAAAAAGAAGTCTGCTTGCTTCTACAGCCCCCAAACAATTAATTCTCTGAGCTCAGAATTCTGATGGGTTTAACCTACAGCCAAATGCTGGGTCCAGGAGCACCACAATGAGGGAACTGGCCTAACTTTTTAAAAATTGCCATTTCGTGCTTTAATCAGCCAGCCTGGCCAGGCAGCTTCCTCCAGACACGGCGGGAAGTTCACCCTTCGATTTGAAGTGTTGTGGTTTTCTCAGGTGTTTTCTCTCTGTTAGAGATTCGTGGGCTCCTTGTTTGTTCTCATCTACCGGTGCTGTAGTTTCTGAATTTTGGTTGCTATTGTGTATTTGATTTATTTGATTTTTTAGCATCTTCCTGCATTTTCCTGGAATTTGGGGAGAAAGTGGTGATTGTAAATGGTCTCAGCTATCTTATCCCAGCAATCTTTCTCTATTCCTTTCTAATAGTTTTTTCCCCCCTGGGTCAGTTTTGCCTGTAAGTTAATAAAACAGAGTGTAACTGCAGCATAGTGGAAATTTTTGTGTCCAGTGGCCTGAAAATAGATATTTAATGAAATGGTATTAATCACATAAAATACAGAATCTCTAACTAGGAAATGTGAGATGGACTGAACATCTACTCCACATCTTCAGACTCAACACTGAGGAAGACGTTGCTCTTAGATAAGCTTATTATGGGGCATGAGATACATTAAAAAGAACTATCCAACTGTTGTCTGTTCTTTATTTTTTAAAATGGTTTAAATTACTTCTATTAATTTATTTTATATTTTAATAGGAAATTGTTCTTTAAAAAACTAGGAAAGCTTATGGTTTTAATAGACTTTTTCAGAAATCTGTGTGCACTGAATGTGTTCTCTAGGTGGTCATTGAGTTTAAGTCTGAAAACTATGGTGTTTTTTTAAATAATACTGGTATATGTTTCTCTTTCTAAAATACTGTTATGGTAGGCCCCAAACTAATTTTTCAGGTGAAGACTGCACTGCAAAAATAAAGAGGAAAAATGCTAATATTTTTCTTATTTTACTTTGCAACATGCAGTAAAACTGCATTGAAACAGGAAATTCTTAAATATGTGTTTATGAATAATTGGTTACAAAACTTCAAATCTTGTACAATGGTTACATGATAAATCTATTTCAGTTTTATTGCCATGACAATTGACCACTTAGAGATTTGTTCTGTTTTTGAAATCATTTTACTTGTTTTGTCAGGTGGATGGAAGATACTTAGCTTAAATCTAGAATTCGAGTAGCTGACTGAGAGAATAAATGGTCAGCATGCCAATTCGGAGAGATCCTAGGGGGATATCAGTTCCTTGCTAAGTTCATGGCTAACTCAATATCCTGCTTGCCGCGGTCCCCATCAGCATAACACTGTGTGACCTGTCAGAGTTTCTGGCACAGTGTGACTGGGCTAGAGACAAAGCAATTTATTCAGCCAAATCTATTTGACTCCCATCAGACCAGGTTTTCTAGTAACTCATCCTGGCTTGATCGAGGTTCATTTTATTGTGTCTGTAAAAAGGTATTTGATTAGCAGGTTGGAAGTAACACGAATTCAGCCCCGATTCTGGGCCAGGCACTATTGATATTTTACATATATCATTATCTCATTGAATCTTTTTTTTTTTTAAAGTTTTTTTTTTTTTTTTTTTTTTTTCCTGGTACTGGGGATCGAACTCAGGCCCTTGTGCTTGCCAGGCAAGCACTCTAATCACTGAGCTAAATCCCCAGCCCCCTCATTGAATCTTTACTTCGATTTTATGAAGCCGATTCTGCTGTTCAGTTAAATATACGAGTGAGAAAATGCAGGCTCAGAAAAAGTAAGTCACTTGCTCAAGGTCACAAAGACAGAAGTGTGTACCTATGTGGAGTGAATCTAGAGTTTAGGCCTTTATAATTCCTTGCTTTAAAAAACACAGTTTTGTTTGGAACTTTAAGGCTGTATTAGCTATTTCCGTGAAAAAATAGTAGATGGCCATAAATAACAAATGAATTGTTTCTTATTCATTAGCTGAAGGATATGCATGTCCAAATATTTTACTGAACTAATTTAACTTGTGGACTTGCAGAAACAACATTTCTAATCAAAATACCTGTAATTTGAATATTTTCTTTGTTTACTCTGACTTTTTCCTTCTATTACTTGGAATGTACTGGCTTTTACTCAGTGTATATACCTTCTAATCTGACTTTATGAGTACCTTCTCCTTTCCATGTAAACTCTCTGGTTTTCTCTCTGCCATTTTGGACCTTAATTCTGCTACCAAGGCTTGGGACCATCCATCTTTCCTTGTCCATTCCAACCGTGTCTCAGGCAGAACTAGGTTTGCAAAGCCTGAATTATATATGATTAGCAGAGAGATGGATATTTAACAAAAAGAATGCAAAATGAAAACTACAAAATCAGGTATAAAATGAATATTTATTGAATAAGAGAGGAAAGAAATCCCAAACATTATAGATATTTCAGGAGCTAGAAAATACTATAAATTTTATCAAATCCAAAATGTGTATATATAATATTTTTAATAATTAACAATTTGACAGATTTAAAATACATTTCTTCTCTGCATTTTTAGCGGCATTATCACTTGTCATCTCTTTATATGGTAATTTGCTTATGTAATTTTCAATAGAGTAGAAAACCAATCTTTCCTTTACCAGAGTTGATCACAATACTGGCTTTGTTTAATGGTTCATAATTTTATCTGCATTTTTCTGTGTATGTGTACAAATTAATTGTTAGCAAGAAGATAGCCTTCACATATTTTCAAGCCAAGGTTTAGCAATTTTACTCTTGCTTTCTTAAACATCCCAAAATGTCCTTATAAATGGAAGTAAAAATAGTATTTTCTTTTTAGCTTGATTAAATGTGGTACTGCCTCAGAGAGGGGATGGAGGTTGTATCTGTACTTGGATTTGCTCCCTTATCAGGTGTATCTCTAACGGGAGGAAACTTCCATTGGACAGGGCATGGATGTGACTAAAAGGGCCACCTACAATTATGCCATCTGATTATTGGAAGAACTTTCTGCTGACTGGCTTCCGGCCCTGGCTTCTTACTTCTCCTCCATTACTGTGCATGCTGGGTGTTATAAAATGAGGTCCTGTGGGAACCCAACCTCCGAGGCTGCAGCCTCATGTCTCAGTGCAGGATTAAGCAGGCATAAGAGGAGATAGGATTGTACCAGGAAAGCTATTCCCTACTATTCAAAACTCTACCAATATTGCCTATGTTATATAACACTTAGAGACTGATATAAAAGAGAGCTATCAATACCATGAAATGATTGTGACCCACTTAAATACATCCCTATAAGTCAAACTAAGTGTATCTCAGGCCACCTTCTCTTAGCTAGAAGCTGGCACAGTGGCCTTCTCTGTCCATAGGCTTGGGGACCTTGGAGATCCTGGCTGTTAGTGCCCAAGTCCTTTAAAGTCTTCTTCCCATTGCTTGATGATTTTTGGCACACACGAGACCTAGCGCACTCTCTCAACACACCAGAATCGTAAATTGGCTGTATGGATTAGGCTTTTACCATTGTCTTTGCTTCTTTTAATATGTGTTGATTTTTCGTTATTGGTTCTGATAGTGAAAGTGCGGCATGCTCATTGTAGAAAATTTATATAAGTCTAGCTAATTACCTATTCAATTAAACATGTCCTGTCCTATCTTGACAAGTTATGCCTTCATAACGGGTGGGAAGAAAGGCTGAGTTTAGGTTGAGAATCTCTGACTCCCTGGAGCTTCCTCCTGCAGGCTGAGCTCTCACCTACCTATGTCCTTTGTATTCCTGCCCCAGGCTCCACTTGTGCACCACAGTAGCCCAGGTCAGCGAGTTCCACACTGTGAGGATGGACTCTGCAGGCAGCTTACCGAAAGAGGGGGGCCTATAAACCAGGACTCATTCTCTGGGACTTGAGCAGGGAATTGTGAGCACCCCCCTTAGTGCTCACAACGGTGGGTGACCAGCCAGCCTGGCAGATACTCTCAGTGCAACCCAGTACTGCTGCTGAGCCACAGAGCAAACCCGAAAGAGCTCACAGAGCTGGGCCACCTCTGGCTGACCAGTTCAGGCACTCAGTAGTTATGGTCTCAGAACCAGAACACATGATACCAGGAAAAAGATAATTCCTGGAAGAAAGGAAATGATTCTATCTGGCAAGAGAGGAGCAGTGACTTTAAGCAAAATGGTGAGTTTTTGTTACACAGCTGTTTAAACTTCAAAGCCATTATCTGTGTTACCTAATACTTAGAGAATGATATAATCAGAGCATGTTATTAAAAATATGATCCACGTGAACAACCAGATCATCTCCTTATCCTTCAAATGTCAAGAAACTGCTGTCAGTCCCCCTTTTAGTCTAACCCAGATTCTGGGTCCTACAGAGATCTAGATAGAAAGAGTTGAACATCCACAATTTCAGATTCCAAGAGGTCATCCTGAACATCTGTGGTGCAGGATGACTCAGCCTGGCAATCCCTGCAGATGATTCGGAAGATGACCTTCGATCACCTCTCTCTGTCTCTCTCTCTCTCTCTTTTTCGTTTGTGATTAAATCCTCTATATCCAGCCACAGAGGACTTTGTCTCTGTGTAAGGACCGGGCACTGGGCTTGGCATTCTGTGCTGCACTCAGATTCACATGGTTTTCTGGCCCACATTGCTCGGGACGAGCTGGAAGGGAGAGATCAGAGCCCCACCAGGGCTTCTCAGTGTGATTCCCTCCTAATGATCCTTTTCCAATCAGAAGGGAGCGATTTTCCTCCGCCTCATTATTTTCCTGCCTAGCTTTCTGCCCTTTGAAGCTGAGTTTTTCCTTCCATTAACAAATAACTGAGAAAGTGCACTGGCTGATACTTCCTCCTAATCTTCTTGTAGTTTTAAAGCTCTACCTCTGACCAACATTTGACTTATGAGATTTCTTAAAGGGGCAACAGCTGCTATTTTCTAAACTTATTAAAAGACATGGAAAGGGATTCTGCTTCTTCCCAGGGTCCCCCAGAGAAAATGGTACATATGAAATATAAGTATCTTTTACTCATGCAGTGTAGGGCTTTTCACACTGTCTATATGTCAGATGCCACATGGTGGCCTGGATACTTAGCATTCAGAATCCAAATAAGAAATTCACATTTTGAGCTGATACTAAACACAAATCAGACACATCTTCATCTTCTATTACAGGGCCAGCACTTGGTAAATTCACAGGGCACTTTATGGATACAATGAAAATCGATTTGGTTAAACATTTACTGAGCAGCTGCTATGTGCAGAAGTCTGTGTTGGATGCTATATTGAGTGCTATGTGAGTCAATAATGTGACCAGAAGACATGTAGGTTTATGTGGACATTTACAGAATTCAAAAGGTTAATAAAGTGAATAACTACAATATGAAAATATGGTAGAGTTATCTTTGTCATCACAGAGGGCTGTTGTGGGGATTCTTGATCCCAGCAAGTCAAAAGGAAGATAAGCAATGCATATTCAAACTGAGAAGGACAAAAGGATTCCATAGTTCAGATTTTCTTTCCCTCTAAGCCAGTGATGGCGAACCTTTTAGAGCTTTCACTGGTAACATACAGCCGGCTGTGGCACGTTCGCCACTTAGGTTCGCCGCTCCTCCAAGGTTTCCACAGTGTCTGTTCCTAGCTCCTACAATACGTTACCTAAATCTGTCATTGACTCTCAAAACTGGGGAGGGCTACCAGCATAGACCCTTCTCCATGGTCTGGAGTTTATATTCAAACTGACAGATTTACAGTGTTTGCAAACAATTTATGTACTTTTTATTAAGGGTTGTAATAAAACTTTCAAGGAAATCTAGTTGATCCTAGATTGTAAAAGAGGTAATTGTAAGAATGGTAAAGCAGTTACTATGGTATACTGTTCCTGGGAAAGACACACTCACACTTGTTTCATTCTTAAAGAAAAATTGTACTATTACTTTCTTAAAACAACTATACTTGTATATTAACCTAAACTTTTTGAGCAATACTTCAGAAGGACTGTGGGCCTGGTTGTTGTAAGACTTGGGTCTTATTTTAATTCTGTCACTTGCTAATGGTATGAACTTAGGTGAATCATCTAATTTCTCTGCATTTCCATGTATCAGACGGATGATTACATTTATTTTCCATACTATGACACAATGTATATTGTGATGATTCTTGTAAAGTAACACTTAAAAGTATCATTCAGAGGTCCAGTGGGTCGTGGGTTCAATCCCCAGCACTGCCAAAAAATCAGAAGGAAGGTATCATTATTATAAAAAGCTTTGAAATAAACTCTTGGGTATAATTTGGTTCCTTTTTCACTGGTCCCAAGCTGTTAACTAATTTTCTTCACAGATTTTGTACACTTCCTAATGACTCTGCTTTTTCTAGTTTGGGATCAAAACATGAAGGACTTCTGCAGAGATATGCACGTTTGTGTACTTTAAGAACAAGAATGCATTTGGGGTTGTCCCTTCCCAGCCTTGCTTCATTTTCTAGTAGAACACCCTTGTTTGGTACAAATCAGAGCAAAGAGATATTGTCACTCTACAGCCTCAGCTCCCTTCTCCTTCCTTCTCTGTCCTCCACCCTTCTTAAAGAGAATGGAAGCAAAAGAGTGTGATTCCCACATATAAAATTGAGAAGATAAATCTCTCATTAACTTTTTTCCTGAATCTGAGATTTCCCTTGTCAGTGTGACAGTAGAAAAGAATCTGACAAAATAAGCATGAAATATAATGACTTCATTGCAGACTTCATTGTGATCGATGTGGGACAAATGCTGGGAGAAAGTGGTTGAGGTGCCTGGTCTGTGCATCCGTCTTCATGGTGGGGCGTGAAGGTAGCTTCCCCGTGCAAAATGTGCTGAGAGCCGTGGATGTGTTCGAGGGCCACTGGTCCCCAGTTTAAGAAAAACCCAGGAGAGAGGGAGAGGGAGAGGGAGAGGGAGAGGGAGAGGGAGAGAGAGAGAGAGAGAGAGAGAGAGAGAGAGAGAGAGAGAGAGAGAGAGAGATCCTATTTTTAGGCCTGAGAAATGAAGTATCGTTATTGTGTATATTTCTTTCCTGTTATCATGCAAATTATGTGAACTTCATTCATTATAGAACTTGAACTTCTTTTAAGTTGAGGCATGATGTCTAGCTTTGAAACCCAAACCACATCTTATTCTGGCAGGATTGTGAAAAGGAGGACAAAAACTTGGCGAACAATTCTTGTATTTCAACCTTCTTAAATCACATAGGAACCTCTGTGTGTATG
>PVJO010020993.1:0-30916 GCA_004026905.1 Hystrix cristata | reverse complement strand
TTTTCCCTTTCCCCTCTCTTTCCCCTGTTGCCTTTCTGCTTTTCCCCTTCTTTCTTTCTAGTACTCCTCTCCTCTGCACACCATCCTCCTTTTATATAATATCTATTACACCTCTTTGTCCTTATTTACAGTTATGGTCTCTTATATCAGAGAAACAATTCGATGTGTGCTCATGAGTGTCCGATAGGTTATATTTTTTTAAATGAGCAGAAAGTACTTGATTTAAAAGAACCCTCTACTAAAAAAAAAAAGCATGAGTAAATACTACATTATTATCTTATAATGAGAAGCTTAGGATTTCATTCAGAGTGGGCTTTTCCATCTTCACATTTATTACAAATGAAAGTTTTAAATTATTTAGCATTATACTGAAGCTTAAGGCTATATAATATAGTTTATGTACTCTGGATTCAGATTGCCTGGATTTGAAACCTGATACTTTGTTTTGGGGCAAGTAACTCTGTGCCTCAGTTTGTCTGTAAAAAGTAGATAATATGTACTAGTGCCTACTTTATAAGCCTATTAGGAGGATTAAATGAGTAATTCGAACGGTTTGGGATCATAAGTGCTTAGTCACTATTAACCTTTATTACTTATTTTATTTACAGTTTATGTCTTGTCTCTGTATAAGGCAAAAACAATATCCTCTTTATTATCCTTGCGTATAGTAAATATTCTTAGTAGATATTCTATAAATACTTGTTGACTAAATTAACATTCTGAGCTTACCTAGGGCTTCAGTAGTATTCTTAGCTTGAATTCCTAAGGTAAGCAGGACCAAATAGAGAACTTATTATGTATGATATTAAGAGCCTTTACTCACTAAGGTTTTATTAAAATGAGAACTTAAAAATGCATGGCTCACCATTTTATTGATCAGACTTGTAATGGTAAACACTTTTAAACTGAGGGTAAATGAAGGTGTGACACCTGAGTCATGCTGTACCTCTATCCCAGATTCTAGGATTCACTGATATTATTGTAGTGCCTAAAAAAGGGAGAAGAACCTTTCTTCATGTCAATTTTGACCTGTTTTTAAAACTAACTGTACTGAAAAGTTGCTCTGAGGTATGGTACAGCTTACCTAAACCTCAGCTTCAGTATATACCACAGTTAGACTGTTTCTCATCCTCAAGTACCAACAAAGAACAGAATAGCTTGCCAACACTGAAATTAAAATTTGCTGTTTTTCTTGTTATCATCATTAGATAGTTATTCTCTGTTGTACTATAGAATTCTTTTCCTTATATCAAATATCTAGTATTTTCCACTGTACCTCATTCTGGAAATAAATTATTGCCTTAATGATCAATTTTTGTAGATTTGTTAATATCTAGTCTATTCATTTATCTATACAATGTGCCATTGATCTACGAGCTATCTCTTCTTCTAACTTAATTTGACTATAATTCTAATTAAATAATTTTTCCTAGATTATGCCTTGGAATTTAAAAAAACATTCTGTTAAATTTATCTGTCTGAAATGGTTTTATGTTTTTATTACTTTTTTGATACTTCGCAGTTTATTATTGGGAAAATAATAAAATAATCACAATTGCATAGTTTTAGAGATTAAAATATGACTGTAAATTAATCCCTCTTATAGAAATATATTCATGCTTTAATTTCCTATTTCATATTCCTTCATTGTTTAAATCAGCACTATACTGGCTCAAATTTTGTTTTTTGTTTTTGTTTTTTCATTTCATTACTAAAGATCAACCCAGGGCTTTATGCATGGGAAGCACAAGCTCTACCACTGAGCTACAGCCCCCGCCCTTAGCCCCATCAGGATTTTGTATTCTAGGTTTTATTTCTAAATCTGGATCTTAGCTGAGCATGGTTGAACATGCCTGTATTCCAAGCACTGAAGGCTGAGGCAAGAGGATTTCAGTGAGTTCAAGGCCAGCCTGAACTATATAGTGAGACCTTGTCTCAAAAAATAAAACAAAACAAAAAAATACAAATCTGAATCTTGACAAGTGGTACCTTACAAGCATGGTGACATCTAAAGATGTTCTCCTAGGCTTTTTAGTCCTATCTTACATTTTCTTCTGCGTTCTGTGTATAACATTGCCCTGTACACTGTGGGTTAGCTTTGCAAAGTATAGTAAAAGCTTTCTTAGCTGACTTTGACCTAACTACTTACAGGATCAATTAATGTTTTCCATCCCCTTTGTGACACTTACTGTTTACAGGATAAGGTATGTATTAGAGGCTAGCTTCCTTCTAATACACTTAGGTACTATTTTTTCTGTGATGGCTTATGCCTACTGGGAGGCAGTTAAATTAATGCCCGTTGTATTTGTTATTATGATAATTAAATCACATCTATATTATAATAAAATATAAAAGCAAAAAAAGAGCATTTTTAAAAAGAGTTACTGTTTCTGGGAGAATTATGTTAAAAGCTTTGGGAAAACTCAAGTAAGATGTCAATAAAGGTAAGTTGCTTAGAAAATACTGTACCAAATTAGGATGAAAGTATTTTAAAAATCCGTCTATACTTAGGTTGCCTAAGTTTTTGTTTTATTTTAAAGAAACTGAGTATCCTTTTTAGTGCAGCTTACACGAGAATGAAAAATTGGAGCTCATATTCAAATAAAAAGGCTTTCACTTTGTATCAGAAGTTTGGTTGCTGGGCTGGCGATACAGAGTATAACTCAGTTGTAGATACTTGCCTAGCATGTGTGAGGCCCTGGCTTCCTCCGTAGCACCCCCCTCCAAGTTTGATTAATAAATGTATATTTATATTTTAAGTAAAATATAAATAAATAAGATGTTTAAAACATGTAACATTTTTGTCTTTCCTTACTATATCTTAACATTTTTGAAAAATCAGTCCCTATTAAGATAGGATAGCAGGGCTTCTTGTACATATTACGTTCCTGTTTTTCAGTAGCTCGCACCATGTTTGGGAAAACCCCAAGAACCATAGATTAATGTGAACTAGACTGTTGAATTGTGATCTTGTCCATACATGACTTAGGTCTTAATCATGAGTGAGATTTGTGTTTAGCAGTGCCATCCTTAGCCATTGAGCCTAAATGCCCACTGTCAAACTAGAGAGCTATATGTGATATAAAGAATCTTATGTTCAGGGTTGAAATGCTTGCTTAGAGAGTATCTGTTGTACGTAGTTAATTTCCTGGACTTTGTAGTCAGACCTGCAAGGTTTAGATTTTAACATTACTACTTGATTACTGTGTAGCATTTTAGAAGTTATTCATATTCCTCAAGTTTCATTGTCCTCTTTAATAAAATGTGTTGTTATGAAAGTAGCTGCCTCCCAAGAATGTTATGAGAATAAACAGAATATGTATATGAAATATTTAGCAGCATGTGGTATATTGTGAGCACCGAATATTATCAATGCTTTTATTGAGTATATGCTCATAGTTAGACATGTAGAACTTTTAAGTAGTTTTTATTACAACGCAAATAACTTTGAAAATTCACAAATTAAACATGCATTAGCAAATTTAAAGTGCATTTATGCAAAGAAACATAGGAACAATTCAGATCACAAGATGAGAGATTAGATTATTGATTTAGTTCATATCTACAGTATTCTACCTATTGTTAAAATGAACCCAAGTAAATTGAAAAAATAAATTATAGTTACCACCTTCTATTTGCTTCATAGTTACCCTGTGTTACATGTTGTACATGATTATAAAATAAGAAATAAGACTGAGAAAACTGTGTGTATTTCCCCTCTTCGGTGTCTTAAGTTTTTCTCTGTTATATTTTTTTCTTCCGGCTTAGGTATTACAATAAAAATTTATCTTTTATTAGCTATTTTTTTTTCCTTGAAAGATGATAGCATTTGACAATCACTTTGTAAGTGAGCCCATTTATTGTAAGAGGCATGGTCATCAAATCTAACCTGTTCTAATGTAACCTTTAATACTAAATGTTTATTGTGATTATTAATATAAGTAGCTCTACATATTTTTAGTGAAGGCAGAGTAGTGTTTTCTGCTTTGATGCTTCACTAAACATTTAAAGCTCTAGTTTGGTATGGTTGGGATTATACATAAAACATTAAATTCAGAACTGTAAATGGTACCTACCTCACTACTATATCTTACGCCAATATGCAAAAATACCTCTAAAAATCTGGATAATAAATAAACATTTTGTTTTGCAGGAATCTAAAAACAAAGTATGTTAGTATTTTATTATTCAGATTCGTGAAGAGATGAATTTAGCGGAGTTTACAAGAGCTAGGCAGTAGCAATGGAGATTCAGGGAGTTGAAAGCCTAAGTATTATGTGGAATTTAAAACCTCAGAAGTTTTTCATGAAATGTATCTAGCAATTCCCTAGAAGAAAATAGCTCTAAGCAGATTGCTGTGCAACATGTAGAAATGGGAATATAAGACTGATTTTCTATCATGTTTTTCAAGTTTATAGGACATTTTGATAAAATATTTAACAACAAGAATGTAATTATTGCTACATCAATATGGAAATTAAAATATAATAAAAATCTTTACTAGGCTGGGGATTTAGCTCAGTGATTAGAGTGCTTGCCTTGCAAGCACAAGGGCCTGAGTTCGATCCCCGGAACCACAAAAAAAAAAAAAACACTTGACTAAAAAAGTTCTACACAGAAAGTCAGTTGCTATAACATGGCTATAAAAGAAAAGCTGTCTTAGAAGTTCATTTGTTAGAAGTTCATTTGTTGATTTGTTGCTGTGTGCTTTTTTTTTCTTTCTGAAGTTTCTTCGCTGCTCCATAAAAAAGGGAAGAAGAGGATTGAACATAATATCTTTCACCAAATATATATCATTACTAGTGTTTCAGTCACTTTGTTTTGTTTTTTCCTGCATCACACCAATTGTATGGCTTTGGGTGTGAATTTGCTTTTATCACAAGCAAATATTTGTTACCAGATGTTCTCATCAAATGTAAACAACTTACTGTACTTGGAAGACTTTTAAAAATATTTCCTATCTTTCAAATTGCAAAGGAACTTTGGAACTCATCTAGATTGGTCAGTCTCAAATTGAGTGAGGTTCATGGACCAGCATCACCACAAACTAATTGAAAGTACGCATTCTCAGGCCCCATACTGTGATGGTATCAGAAACTCTTGAGGTTGGGTTGCATCACACTATGTTTTAATAGGCTTTTTAATGATTCTTACACATTAAAATTTGAAATTCAGTGCTTCGACAGTATAGCCTCTTAGGAAGGTATTTCTCACCCTAGTGCCTGATGTAGAGGCACTGCTGTTTGCATTTCGAGATCATTTGGAAAAGGAACTCATCTGAGCAGTAAGTACCTTTGCATTACATCTATAACAAAGTGGCTATCCTGCCTCTACTAGTCTACATGGCTATTCTTTTTATAGTTGAAAACACTAGATACAAAGTTTTGGGGCAGCAAAGAAATTAGTCTTTGCCCAGAGTTACACATGAAGTTTGCTGATGCAGTAGATTTGCCATGGAGGCAAAAACTACAAACCTCTTAATTACTTGAGCCTGCTTTACTTTAGAGTTGATGGGGAATAGCTGAGTTGCCCAAGTTTCCCCGAGGGAAGAAACAAAGAGACCTATCTATATTCCCATCGCTATAGTGATGAATTAGATGGCATTACTGCTACCATTTATTAGACTCTTACTACACTTCCTAAGTTGAAAATCTGGCAGTTACTGGCAAATGTCTCTGGGATGGACAGATCCAAGTGAGGCTGATTTTATTTTTTATATGAAGAAAAGGAAGAGAGTTAGACTTGCCTCCCTCCCTGAAAAAATCAAAAGAAAAAGAAAATAAAAAAGACAAGACTCTTGGTTAAAGGTGACGTGTTTTTCTCTTTTTCATTGTCTGTAATCTGTATATTTTCTTCAGTGTTAATCCATAAATTTTAAGTGGATATTTATAAATTCATTCCATTTTATTATGTCTGGTAATAGACTGTGCTGTGAAAATGTTGCTGTTACTTGCTACATAAAGTGGCAAGTTCTACTTCATGAATGAAGCAAAATAAGAAAAAGAAAATAAGATAAATTTGATGTTTATTATCAGTTGTAACAATTGCACTAAACTGATCATTTATGGCAGAGATGAGTAGACTTTTTTTTTTTATCATTACAGGTCATGCTGTATTACTCTAGCTGGCCTTAAAGTCACGGTACTCCCTCCTTCACCTCCACAGTGGTTATGATAGGCATGTGCTGTCAAGTACCAGTGAAAACGTTTTTGTATTTGTTTGTTTGAGATAGAATCTTACTGTGTTGTCTGGGCTGGCCTTGAACTGAACTACGCAGCCCAAGCTGGCCTTCAACTTGTAATCTTCCTGCTTCAGCCTCTTGAACTTTTTTTTTTTTAAAGAATGGATAGTAAATAATTTAGGCTTGAATGGCTAACAAGCAAAACCAAGGATATTACATATAAGTATTTACATAGCCACTTAAAATGTAATTATTTTTAAACTACAAAAATAATTCTTAGCTCCCAGGTCATAAAAAAGACAAACAAATGGCCAGATTTGGCCCACCGAGTTTACCTACTGACTAAATGACATAGAGAGGATTCGTCTATCAGTTTAGATACTACTTTTCAAATTTCGAGGTGTACAAGTTGGTGATTATCTCACATATTAATTATATATCTCCATATAATATTGTTGGCATAATAAAACAGATTAATAAATTCTTTTTCTGCACAATAAAATATAAACAGCACCTCTCCAGACAAATTAGGAACCATTGCAAATTATAGTTTAATTTCATAATATTTTACAGTAATGGGGAATCAGGAAGATGAGTTCTTAGAGGCTTTCAAGATAACTGTTAGAAGCATAGCAAGACCTCGTCTCAAAAAATAGAAGAAAAAAGGGTTTAATACAGTCATATGTATTGGAAAGAAATTGAGACATAGTTTTATGTGTACTCAGATATTCACCATTCCTGATGATCTTCATTATTTTTGAAGACCTGTGATGTCTTTTTCTTTCACCCTGAAGAATAATAGCCTTTACTCCTTAATAATGTTTTTCTGCTGCTGTCATATTCTGAGTATTTTCAGTTATCTGAAAATGCTTTACTTTGCCTCCATTTTTAATGGATATTTTCACTAGACATAATTTTTTTTTTCTTCCAGTGTATTAGGGATATCAGCATGTTAAGGATATTGTTTCATTGTCTTTTGAGTTCCTTCCTTCTCTCCCTCCTTTCCTCCCTCCAACTTGCAGTCATCCTGCCTCAGCCTCCCAAGTGCTGGGATTACAGGTATGTGTCAACACACCTGAATGAGTTCTATATTTCTGACGTTAGAGGTTATTCAGATTGTTGGCCCTGATAGGTGACATTCTATTTTTCTGGTTGCTTTCAAGATTTTTCTTTTTTTGCAGTATAGCTATCTAACCTAAGCCTTGTACATGGTGTGCAAGTACTCTACCTCTAAACTGAACCCCTGGCTCTCATTTTTTCTTTTTTGTTCAGTTTGTGACAGGCTTAATATATTTATCTGTTCATATTTATCACACATGCAGTTTTCTGGGCTTCTTGATCATGTAAATTTATATCTTTTGCCAGCATTGATAGCTATTTAGCCTTTATCCAAATTTTTTTCTGCTCCGTTTTTTCTTCCTCTGGTACTATAATTACACGTATGTTAGACCTTTGGATAACATCTCACAGCCTTGAATTTCCTTCTTTTTAACATCTGTTTTTCTCTGTATCATCTGACTGGATAATTTTCATTCACTTATTTTCAAATTCACTGTCTCTACTCTCACTTTAAATTATAGTTTACCTATTATACACTAGATACGTGTGTGTGTATATGTATATGTCATCTGGATATATACGCATTCATGTAAATGCATACACTATATAACTATATACTGTTGCTCAAATTCTTAGTTTTTCAGATCACATTAGGTCATAGAATAATTCTTAACTTTAAGAAGATTAAAATCATATCAAGTGTTTTCCAATTACAGTGGAATGTAAGAAAAATATTGCATGATCTCACTTATATGTGGAATGTTAAAAGAAAAAATTTCAACATACAGATACTGAATATAAAAGTTCTTATTCGGGATGAATAGGTAGGTGGAGGTTAGAGGATACAAGAAGGAGATATGTAGGACTAAAGAATCTGGAGATGTAATATGCAACATGAGGACTATAGGTAATAAAAGTATACTATTTGTGTATTTAGGATTCATATTAAATGACAGAATTTTGGATACTCTTGTCAAACAAAAATGTTTGAGTTGATAGACATGTTAATTTGGTGCTAGTATAATAACCTCTGACTAGGAAAAGTTTATATTTTCTGTTGGAGTTTTAACAACTCCATGCACTTTGACTGTGGTCCACTTTTAGGACAAAAGCTGAAAAAATTAGACATTCATCCAAAATCAGTTTTTTTCTTGCAATTTTCAACCCTGTCCTAAATCCATCTACTTGTGTTCAATCTCCAGAACATTTAGGTAGTTGCTTTTATATTTTGTCAAGCATTTATAGTTGTTACTCGTGAGACGGCTCATGTGGCAGAAGCTTACTTGTACTGCTTTACAAAGCAGAACCACCCCAGCAATATTTTGAAATATTTGTCCTTCATAAATACTGACAGTTTCTCAAATTGTTTGTTTCTAGCCATAGAAACATTATACGTTGGGAGCTGACATTGAGTTTTAGTGCCAAATTTTATAAAAACCGATTTTATTATTCCCTATCATTTGTTCCATGCTTTTATGTAATCTTGGTTTTGTTTTTTTTCCCATATATCCAGTGAAATACATTAGTAGAATGATAGAACTCACAAGAAAAATGTATGAATTTTTAAAAATGAGATTTGCTTTTTAGCTTCCATTCTAGAAAGTACTATGGTAAGTAGAGCAATATTTTTTATTTAGTTTAAAAACCGGGGGTGGCAGATTTATGAAAACCCCAAGAAAAGAAAAACCTTTAAGCCAAACCAATGTCTACTTTTCTAATATAAACAGATCACCCCTCTTACCACCATACAACCAAGAAGAGTAAGGCAAACAGTATTTTATGCTTGGGTACTTAAGGAAAGCCAGAATAAAAAAGTCTCTGCCCCTGTCTCTAAATCGGAGTTTTTCCTGCCAGAATGCTAGTCCTGTTCCTCCAACTCTGTGTGTGTATGGCCTTTTTTTCTCAGGAAGTAATAATCTACTTATCCTCTACTATTTTCTGCAAGCCAGATGATACCAAGGTTTTAGAGAGATTGAAAAGCAACCTGTCTTCTTAGAGAGACTGGTAATTTCTGACAAATATTCTGAGGTTAGAGAAATATGATTCTTTACTCAGGGTTAGAATTAGTAAGTGTTCGCTGTTGTGAATTCCCTATTAAAAGATTGGTAGCAACTGTACATTCCAAAAACAAGCCAGAAGATTCAGCTCCACATTTAATCTTTAAAAATGTCTCATTAAGTCATATTTGTCCATGGGACAAAGACTTAATTTGTTTTTAATATATTCTTTTAAAACTTTTAAAAATTGACACATAATAATTACACATATTTATAGGACCCAGTGTGATGTTTCAGTACTTATATACAGTGTGTAGTGGCAGGATGATTGGAGTATTTGTCACCCAACCCTTATCATTTCCCTGTGCTGGGAACATTCAAAATCCTCTCTACTACTAAGTGTTCAGAAATATACAATTAGTTTTCAACCATAGTTACTCTTTTTACCTGTTCTTACAAAATTTCTTTGTAGTATTGTCACATGTTCATGTTTATGCAGATTTTAGCAGTTTCTATTGCCACATTGATTGGTTATGATCTTCTTCAGAAAAAGAAAAGGCCTTACATAACCTTCCAATAATTCTTTGTGAACTTGAGACTTTTTGGGTCTGCGTTGGAGAAATCAGTTTGGAGTAGGCATTAAACAATTGCTGTTATATACATGGTTACTATCCAAATGTGCTTCTCGGCTTTTAAGTATGCATAAAGCAATTTTTTTCAAGGAATTTTATATAATTTTACTTAGCATATTTTCTGGCATTATTGATAGCTAAGTAAAAGGGAAACCAGCAGTGTGAATACATTATATATCATTCTCAAAACATCATTCTGAGATTATTCTACAGCCCTTGCCTTTAAAGAGTTTATAATCTAGTAGAGTTTGATGGTTCATACATGTTTCATAGAATAGATGGAATTCGTACTTCACATTTATAATATCAGAATTCTAAATCTAATAAATGTCTTAACGTACTTTTAAATTTTAGTTAGTAAAATGTTTGTTTACCAGGCATTGTGGCGCGCTTTGGGAGGCTGAGGGAGAAGGATCACAAGTTTGAGTCTTGCCTGGGCAACTTAGTGATTTACTGAGTTCCTGTCTCAAAATAAAAAAGTGAAAAAGAGGCTGGGGATCTATCTATCTGTCTGTCTATCTATATCTATCTGTCTATCTCTATATCTACCTAGATATAGGTAGATAGATCCCCAGCCTATATATATGTGTGTGTATATATATATTTCCCCACTCTCTCTCTATATATATATGTATGTTATTCATATAAAATAGTATATTATATAAATAATAAATATATATTTATATTTCCAGGTTTCTTGTACTATAAATGTTGCTCATAAATACCTCTTCTCTAACATACTATACCTTTCCATGTTAGAAAGAGAAGACAGTTTATACTACTGCTTTTGTTATAAGATGTATTCCACTAAAAAGAATAATTTTTATTCATTAAATACTAGTTACCTATTTGTTAGCAGAGAGAAGCAGAAAGAACCTGAGGCAAGAAATGTGATTACTTCTTGCAATTAAAGGTTGTACTCATCCTCCCTAAGAGGCCAGACATTCTTAGCAGCATCTTAAAATTTTCCTTTGACGTTTCTTGTTCCTCCGTTGCTTGTCACATCATCCCCACTGCCATCATCATTATAATATACAAGTGACAGTGTTTAGCACTGAGCACATTCTAGTGTAAGGCACTATGGTGATTTTTCAAAGATGATTTGTGTAAATATTTACAATAACTTCAAGAGCTGTGTCATTTATTATTATGACATAGGCCACTTAGAGATGTACAGAGTATCTGTTATATGCACTGTGGCTTAACTGTAAATCCTAGATTTATATTTTAGTTTCTCTTCCAGGAGTGGTTAGTCTGTGGCCTTGCATAATGCTATACTTTAGCCATCTGTTTCCAAAGAATAATAATTATTTAAATATTGGTGTCTTCTTTTAAATCATATCTACCTTTATGCTTTGAGTTTCATTTTCATAAAAAGTCTAAGAGGTTCCATTTGGCCCAGCTATTCCCCATCTTGGTATCTTCCCAAAAGAATTAAAAGCATCATACCACAGTGACACATGCACACCCATGTTTATAGCCTCACAATTGGTAATAGCTAAATCTTGGAAACAGCCCAAATGCCCATCAACTGAGGAATGGATAAAGAAAATGTGGGTTTTTATACAGTGGAGTACTACTCTGCCATGAAGAATGATAAGCTTGAGATATTTCTAGGTAAATGGATGCATCTTGAGACCATACTCGTAAGTGAACTAAATTGGACACACATGTTTATATACTGCATTGTTTCTCTGGTGTGAGAAACTGAAAGTGTAAATAAAGACTAAAATATATTATATTGGGAAAGGGAAGAAAGTGTTCAAATGGGAAGGGGAACAAGAAAGGGAGAGGGGGAAGGAACAGAGGGACAAAAGAAAAAAGAATAGAAGGAAAAAATGGAAACAAGGCTTTTGCAAATAGGGAGGAAGGGTTGAAAGAAGGGGAGGGGAACAGGAAAAAAGGAAGCAACACGGTGCAAATCCCTTATAATGAATGTTATCACTATGTACATCTAAAATGTACCATTAAAATAAAAGTTTACAAAAAGTCTAAGAGAGAGAGTATGGCTTACATTCTAAAGATGAAGAATCCAGGTTTGGAAAAGTTAAGTGATTTGTTGAAGATCATAATGATAGGGCATGAACACAAGTTTCACTTTAAAATCACTTATTTCAACTATTGAGTTCTTTTCTTTATCCTTCTATTTCTTTCACCTTGCTCTTACATAGGAGACAGTAAGAAATTATGTATATAATATCTTACCACTTGCAAGTACGTCTTGTTTCATGCTTTATAGTCATACCCCACATGTGGTTGCAGTCAGAATTGCAGAATCCTGAAACAAATTCTGCAACTAGAATTGTGGAAAGAATTAAGTTTGTGAACTTAGGTACCACTGCATATGTAAAAATTGCTGAGACCTTTTATATTTTGAGGAGGTCAAAATTATTTAATAAGAACTGTGTAATGATGTTCATCTTCTTTTAGTGATACAACTCTTCTTAGCCATTATGTCACATATAAGATGTTGATTAGTGAATTTACTTGCCACTTTTAGGATCTTAGTATTTCTTTCAAAAGCTGTATAATTCAAAAGAGAAGTTATCAGTTGTTTTTAGTTGATTTTGTTGCATTCACTTTTTATATAAAATAAGCAATATAAAAGCTATATGACCTGAAAATAACAGAGGTAGAATTTCTGGTAATTTTTTAGTTAAATTATTTTTGCCACTTGTATTTTCCAATTTTCCTGTGATGAAATATGTTTATACAATATTTTAAATTTTAATGGAGTTATATGTGATAGCTACTGTGGTGGGATACTAGGGGTTGAACTCAGGGCATTTGCACTGAGCTGTATCCCCAACCCTTTTTTAAGGTTTTTGGGTTTGGGTGTTTTTTGTTTTGTTCTTTTTTTTTTTTTTTTTTTTTTTTTTTTTTTTTTTTTTTTTTTTTTTTTTTTTTTTTTTTTTTTTTTTTTTTTTTTTTTTTTTTTTTTTTTTTTTTTTTTTTTAGTATTTTGTTTTTTTGAGACAGTGTCTCACTTTGTAGTTCACTTGAGCTCATTATGTAGCCCAGGCTGGCCTCGAATTTGTGGCAGTCCTCCTGCTTCAGCCTCCCATAAGCATATGCCACCATGCCCAGCTTTTTAAAATTTTTTTATCTTGAAACAGGGTCTTCCTGAATTGCCTAGTGTGGTCTCAAACGTCCAGTCCTCCTGTTTCAGCCTCCCAGAATATTGAGATTACATGTTATGTGCCACCACTCCTGACTTCAGAGCTACTTCTAAAATTCAGAAATTCATCTGATAAATAGAATTGCTTTTATCAATAAAACAGTAATCACCTGTATGCCAGTGGTACCAATGAAATTTGGAACCCTTGTTACATTGTCTAAAAGTGATTCTTTCACATGTATGGATATGAAACCAAATATCATTAGAGTAATTGGTATTTGAGGATTGTGTTTCAGGTTAGCACTTTTAAAAGGCTCTTCTGAATTCAAATTATTGATTTATTTATGCAAAGTCATTGAAATCTATATTGACTTATCTCATATACTGCAAATTTTGCTATTCACTGCTGTAAAGAGATGCCATTTATGAGTTGTCAGGTACAGTAATTTGCCTTTTTCAGTGTAAAAATATGTACAGATAAAAAGTGTACACCTGAATTTTTCCTTAAAGTGAATTTCTGCTTGATTTATTCAAAATTCATTGAAGAATGTCTGTAGAGTTGCCTTAAAAGTGATTGTGGTCATCTTTCAGGCAACTTTTCTTTGAAGCACCATGTTGTCTCCTAGTCTGTTGCTTCTGTGTTCTATCTATAATCAGCATGCCTAGTCCTTTTGTGTGGCACAACATACTTGCATAATAGAATGTATGTGAGGAGAGCATACTTACTTTTGAGTTACCTTGAATACAGCCCAGAATAACCAGTTTTCTTTGGCCATAGTCACTAAAATGGGTAAAGGACATAAATAGGTCATTTATACCACAAAAAACCCTGCATAAATAAGAGCTAGTTTATTCATTCAATAAACAGTAGTACTTGCTCTATGCCTGGCAGTATTGAAGGCCACTACTAAGGATACAGAATATGAAAGAGGCACAAGCTGTGTCTTTTTTCAGATGCAATCTGAATAATAAAATTTACAGACAGTGCAAATGAAACATTGTAAGAAGCTTCTTCCCACAGTGATGAAGTAATCAGTACCGGATTTGCCATCAGTATCGATCACCTTTCCATTGCTGGGACAAAATACACAACATCCACAATTTAAAGCAGGAGTGGTTTATTTTCACTCACAGTTTCAGAGGTTTCAGTCCATCTTCTCCTAACTCCAAGGCAGAAAGACTGTGGTGGAAGGACATGCAGAGGAAAGCTGTGAGCAGCCAGATAGGAAGGGGGCAAGGAACAAATGCCGTGTAGTCCTCCCAAGGTCGTACTCCGTGACCCACCCAGACATGCGCAGATTTGCTTTACTAATCTCTAGGTGGCTCTCAAGCCAATCAAGGTGACAGTCAGGATTAAGTATCATACCCCCTAGCTGAACTTCAGACACTGGACTGTTGAGATCACAGTCATGTGGTCCCTGAGAGAAAAGGTCGGGTAGAAAGCAAGCACTAGTGAACTTTGGCTTCTTTTCTAGAGTTATTCTACCTGTGGAGAACCCTTGCAAAGAACCACAGTTGCTGAACTGAGGAAGCAGATCAGAGAATGCATATTGTAGATAATCAAGCAAAGAGCTTGAAGGCTCTAAAATAATAGTGGATCTACACTAAGAAAAAAAGAGCTCTTACTGTACACCCATATTGAGTGAAAAATCTGATCTGGTGTATTAAGCCCCTGTGACTATAGGGTTGTTTCAGCCCTCAGTCTGCTCTAATACAAGGAGAAGCTTGATTGTACTGTAAATGCGGTGATACGTCTGTGGGAGAGGAGCATATTTTTGCAAATATATAAAGTAGAACTGAGCTTGAGAGACTTCATTCTTTCTCAAACAATCTATATGTTCATGAAGATGAAAGTACTGCTTTCTTTCCTGTGAATCAGGTGCCAGCTCTTACTCTGCCTGTGTTGTTGGAAGAGCTACTTCAGTTTTGAGTACTTCCATATTGTATCTCTGTCTCCTTGAGAGTTTGTGTACTGTATGTCAAACCTATAGATTCAGTCTGTTTTTCCTCTTTGATTTCTGATGATGTCATCAGTGTAACTAAAGGAGATTAAATCCATAGAATTGGATTGGCCCTCTTGAGAAAATGGTAGAAAACTTGAAGGAGATTGCTCTGATTGACCAAATGCCTTAGCATGCTTAAAATGACTGTAAGTAAATTCATGTGAGAATTCTTTTTAACTTATTAAATAATAATTATTTCTCAGTTACACTGATGATCTCTTAATTCTCTCATTGCCTAACCAGTTCACCAATCGTGATTTTAATAGATTGTTCTTTTTTTTTTTTGGTGCTGGGGATCAAACTCAGGGCCTTGTGTTTGTGAGGCAAGCACTAGATCGTTCTTCTTATCTAAAAATATTTTATCATTTCTGTCCTTCATACTGGACACCAATTTAAATGCAGTTGCCTAAATGTTTTGCTTACAGCTCAACCCAGAATAGGCAGAAAATTAAGAATTAAATCAAGAGTTGTCCTATTGAGATACAGTTTAATGCAGAACACTGTTTCTCGATTGTATTCATTTGGCATAATGTCTTCATGATTTTCCACCAGACCTGCTTATAATCATATTTGTTTTTAACATAATGTTTTCTTGGAATTTCATGCTTTTATTTAAGTACAGTTATTTTAAAAGAAATTTAACTAAAAAAAACTCTATTGTAATCCAGCTGGAAAATCAGTATGATATACCCACCATAACTGAAAGATTAATTACAGCATTCTAGCTAGATACTCAAACCTTCAAGTAGATCTGAAGCTAAGCTGCTCTTCTTTATTAAACCACAGGATTAATTGGCAGTAGTACCATATTTAAGTATTGTATTTAACATGTTTAGGATTGACAGATAATTCATTATTTTATTTTATTTTATACTTATTTCATTAGTGAGAACCTTAATAATCACAGTGAATTTAAGGAACAAATGTCTATTTCTAGTTCATCCAGCATTCCTGGGCAACTCTCCAGGACCACTGTCTTTAGGTGATAATACACAAAGCAGCCCAGGCTGCTTCAGACTTGGAGCTCCACCATCTCAGCATCAGACTTTCTTCATGAATTTTGTACAGGAGAAAAAGACAAACTGTAGAATTGTGTGGGGCTGTGTCATTTCTGCACTTACTATGTTGAGTAGAATTTGTTACACAGTCCTTCCTAACCTGTGTAAGAACTGGTGATTGTAGTCACCCCGTGCCTAGAAAGGAATAAAGACCAGAATATTGGTAAGCACTAGTAATGTCTACCACACTATGTACTCCCATGCTATTAAATGTCATTTTAATGGATCATTTAAAATCTCTTGTATCCTAAAATGAGTCCCATACCTTGAAGAACAATATTATGAATGAAATAATACAATACAATATTTGCAATCAAAATACCTGAATGTCGGGGTTGGAGATTTAGCTCAGTGGTAGAGCGATTGTCTTGCAAGCACAAGGCTCTGAGTTCATTGCCGAGTGCCAAAAAAAAAAGAAAAAAAAATCCCTGGATGATGTGAGTCTGTAATCTACCATTTAATTCTTTTTAATAGCGGTCTTGTGATTCTTTTTTCCATTTGCAAAATAGCATTAATATGTTCTTCATAAAAATTTATGAAGGTCAAATGAGCTTAGGTAAAATATAAATAAAAGTATAAAATAAACTGTTATACAGATCTTAGTAGTTATTTTATTTGTTTTGCATAGCTTTTCGAAACCAAGGTAATTGTTTTTTAGTGATATACCTTGCATTAGGATCAGGCTTTAGAAGTACTGTCCCATTGTTAAGAAAAGAGACAGAATAAAGACCAAACAGAATTATCCCTTTCACTTGCTGGTCAGATATCTTTTATTACCTACTTACCCTTCCTTCCTTCCTTCCTTCCTTCCTTCTTCCTTCTCTTTCTTTCTTTCTTTTCTTTTCTTTTCTTTTTTGTTTTCTTTTCTTTCATGTGGGGGCAGGTGGCACTGGAATTCAAACCCAGGCCTTGCCTTCTACCACTGATTTATATGACTAGCCCTTCCACTTATCTTTCTAAACATAGTTTTTCTACCATAAGTACTCTTTCAATTTTTTTCTTACATTTTATTCTGCTTTGAATTACCAAATAAGATCTGAGAAAAATTTAAAGTATGTATAAAACTCTGTATTAAAACTATAGTCAATATATATAATATTGGGAAAAGGTTATTTTTAAATTTTTTATTTGACAAAACTTTAAATGGTGTCAAAGTATAATATTTATTTTGATTACATTTATAAATATCAATGCACATTTCTTATATACCATTGATCATAGAATCTAGCCATAAGTATCCAGAATAACCCAGTTTTCTTGGTTTTTTTGTCCTGCCCCAGCTTCTTTAATTTTCTGGTAGAGTTTGTAAAGGAGTGCTATTAGTTCTTACTTGGTAGAACTTAGCAATGTTGCCAGCTACAACTGAGCTTTTCTCTCTGGAAAGATGCTTAGTTACTAATTTGGTTTCTTTGTTATAAATCTGTTCAGATTTTTCTAATTTTTAATTATCAATTTTGATCATTTGTGTCTTTCATGAAATCTGTCCATTTTATCGTAGTTGTCTAATTTGTTGGCATAAACTTGATCATAGTATTCACTTATAATCTTTTCATTTCCGTGAGTCAATAGTGATATCTTTATTCATCCATAATTTTGATAATTTGTGTACTGTTTTTTCTTGCTCAGGTTAGATTAAGGTTTTTTGTTTATCTTTTTAAATAATTAAGTTCTGGTTTCATTGTTTCACTGTAGTATTTTTTACTTGCTAATTTAATTGTTTCTGCTTTAATCTTTATCATTTCTTTGATTTGGAGTTTGGATTGCTCTTTTCCAACTTTTGAAAAATGTAAACGGGGCATGTTTTCTCCTCGTTACTTTCATGACCGTAAAATTCTCAGTGAAACTTTGGAAGAAGGTAAAATTAAGCTTAGTTTGGTGTCAGACTTGGAATCTATAATTTAGCAGCTTAGGCAAGAGGGCAGTGAGTTCAAGGCCAGCCTAGATAGGGAGAGCTTGTCTCAAAAAGAAAAGGTAAATTAGTAAAATTAGTAATTTTCTCAAAACCCACTGCTGCTGCTACTTCACTTTATTCTTTTTGATCTTCCTAGTTTGCAGTAAGAGGGTAACTGAAAGAGAAAAGCTCCTTGACCTTCCCCCTTCAAGGTGTTTCTTGTGCACCATTTAAGCAGATTCATGAGTAACAGTCAATCAGCACATTGGATAGATTGGAAAGATTGTATTCCAGCTTATTTCCAGAGTTTAAACCTAATGGAGATTCAGAGTACAGGACAAAATAAAGCATAAGACAAATAGTATCTCTCCATCTGCCCTTCTTTCCCACCTGCTAGTCCTGGTACCAAAAATCCTGCTACCAAAAGATTTGTTTCCAAATAAATGTTTAGGAACTAAAATGCTATGAATATTCTAAGATTCTGCCTATGAAAGGTCTGTCAAAACTTTATAATAAAATTCTCTCTCCCTCTTTCTCTCACTCTTGCTCTTTGCTTCTCGCTTTCTCTCAGTACTAGAAATGGGACTCAGGGCCTCCACAGTGAACTGAATGCCCAGCCCTTTAAAAAATTTTTTTTTTATTTTGAGATATGGTCTGGCTAGGTTGCCCAGGCTGGACTCAAACTTGTGAAACTTTTTTGTTGTTAGTGTAGATATGCAACTACTTTTTGTAAATTGCTTTTGTATCCTGCAACTTTTGTTAAATTCATTTATTTTGGAATATTTAAGATATTATATCGGGGCTGGGGATTTAGCTCAGTGGTTCGAGTGGTTGCCCCACAAGCCCGCAGTCCTGAGTTCGATCCCCAGCACCAAAAAAAAAAAAAAAAAAAGATATTATATCATCTGGAAAGAAAAATAATTTTACCTCCTTCTAATTTGGATGCCTTATATTTCTTTTTCTTGCCTAAGCTAAAATCTTATTTTATCACACTAATTTGACAGTTCATTTATATTTAGATTAATCTTCTTGAATACATTATCTATGTGAAATCCAATTTTGTGAAAATACTTTCCTGTACTGTTGAACCAAACCCATTGAGCCTGAACCATCTCTGAATTATTGAGCCATTATTGATGCCGGCCACTCAAAGGACTAGGTCCTAGGACAAGTTTTGTAACTACTAGCAGCAAGTCTACATAGTGGTTAGAAAACGTCCAATAGACCTAAAGCTAAGAGTATTTTTATTATGAAAATTTGGAAAAGAAAAGCATAGGTTGTATGGAGGGATGGGATAATACCAAGCTGGGAAAGCTTTGGAATAGAAGGGCAGTTCATAAGGAGAGGAAACTGTTGCTTCTGTATTGGTTGGGGTTAAAAATCTGGAAAGTTAATATGTGAACAGAGCATGGTATTCCTTGTGTTCAGCCTTGTTGGTAAGGAGTTAAGTCAAGGTTTCAGCATATAGTTAAGAATGTGAAATTGTCTTTTGTTGATTTCACCTTCAGTTGTGAACTGATTAATTTCCCTTGACTCCTTCCCTTTCCATCTTCTTGTAATTAAATTTACATGTCAGAATTCTCCTTCATTTCTCATTTTCCTCATCTTTGCTTTCTTTCATGAGACTCTGAGTCTCGTGCTACTTTCTTCCTAAAAATTTTCATTTGCAAATGATGAATGAACCTGATATAAATAGGGGGGAAGGGAGGAGAGGGGAGGGGCGGGGGAGAGGGGGAGAACCAAGATGCACCATGTATAGGTACAGAATAAATGTAATGAATGTGACCAATGTATGTAGAATGTACCAATACATGCTCTTGGTTTAAAATAAAAAAAAAAAATTTCATTTGCTTTGAAACCTTTTCAAAGACAAATATCTCTATAATTTCAAGATTCTTATTTGTTATTTATTTATTTATTATTCATTCATTTCTTTATGAGACACAGCTGTGTAACTCAGGCTGTCCTCAAATTTACTGTCCTCCTGCCTCAGCCTCCAGGTGCTGAGATGACAGACTTGTGGCACCTTGCCTGGCTAAAATTCTTGTTTTAATACCTTTTTGTTCAGACTAGTTTTGCGTCATTACCATCTACATCATTCCACTTGGCAGAGGAACTTCCATAAGTGGATTTTCTCTTTCACCATTAACATTCTTGTATGGTATGTCTGATTGCTTTTATCCTCTTAATGATCAACTCTACAGGTGTTATTTGTAGAGTTTTTTTTTTATCCACTGTTCATGAACTTTAGTGTGCATCAGAACCAGGCTTGCTGAACAGAGATTGCTGGGTCTCTCCCCTCAAATATTTATGACTCAGAAGGCCCAATCATTTTTATTTCTGACAAATTTCCAGGTGCTCTTATGCTGCTGCTCCAGGCATCACATGTGGAGGACCAGTAGTCTTACTTTCTATACTCAAATGTGTGTCATTGTCTAACCTAGATCCATCGATCTATCTCTCTACCCATGCACCCCCTACCCTTCTTCACTACTGGGACTTGAATCCAGGGCCTTCACACTCAGCTACATCACCAGCCCTTTAAAAAAAAATAGATTTTGTTGTTTTGGAGTCAGAGTCTTGCTAAATTGCCTAGTCTGGACTCTAATTTGAAATCCTCCTGCCTCAGCCTCCAGGTGTTGGGATTAAAGGGGTATACCACTATACCTGGCTAAGGTCATTTTGATTTGAATATTTTACTACTGGTCTAAGGCATAACATATATTTGCCTCAACATTTATACTCTTCTCAGTTGAAAAAAAATAATAATTTGTGATATTGTTGCCAGACAGTGGATCCTGGCTAAATTCTTTCCAGGTTCTTGGTGACTTGAACAAAGAATTGGACAAAACACACCGATAGTTATTATGTATATGAAGGTGGGAAAGAAGTATGCTCTGCAGAGTGAGAGCAGACTGGTGAACAGGCTCATAGTGTCCCAGAGGATAAAGGAGAGGGATCTTTTTTATCCAGAATTCCCAGATTGACTTCTTCCTCATGCAGATAAGTCATTGAGACAGTTGTCCTATCAAAAATGTACTTGGCCTATAAAAAATAGTTGTGGGAGTAAAAAAAAGAAAATTCATTTGGCCTAGTGCCAGATTAAAGTACCCTGTCGAAAGACTCAGATTCCAGCCAGATAAAAATGAAGAATTGAAAATAGCACTCTTCTGGTTTAGTCTGTGTATAGGAGTCAGGAGCTGCAGAGTCATCATGAATCCTGTGTTTTGTGTGTGTCCCCTGGGTCTCTATGACTTTGACACATTCTGCCCAGTTGTTTGATCAGCTTCCCACAGGCCTAATCTCCTACCTCAATGCCGTTGTTCTTCTCATCATTCTCTGACATCTTAGTCATCTTTCTTTTGTTCCCCTTTCTGTTGCAAAACACACATACAAAATTCAGACTTTACAAATCATGCTGAATCTGTGATGATGTTATTAGGGTCTGGAGAGGGAGGCCCTGAGTTAGGGGAGTCCTAACAAACCAGATCTGGCCATGTGTCCCAAAAAACAAGCAGAAGAAAAAAAACAGTGAAAAGCAGGAAAGGAATTTATTCAGTATAGCTATACTGGGAAGACAAGGCATCCAAATATCTTCAGCCCTGTCTTGGACTAGAGCTTCAGATTTAAGTAAGGGTGGGACAGAGTGAGGGAGATGAAGTGCACATAGTTTAGCTGTCTTGATCAAACTGTGGTCTAGTTGATCATTATTTTAGGTCTTACTCTTCCAGGACCTGCTAGATCAGGGCAAGTCATTATTACCTGAGAGGGCAATCTGGTTTCCATCAGAGGATGATTGATCCTGCTTAGGTGGATAGCCTTGGTTCCCGTCGTGGGCTGGTTGTTCCTGGTTAGGGGTATAATCCCATCAAGGGGTGATCTGCCTACAAGGCTGATTGTTCTGGAATCTTGGAAATATCTTTATTGCTCTTGATACCCTCAACCTTGAAAGGGGAAGATTACTAGCTTTAGTCTACCCTAGTTAAATGATTAACATGTCTATAGGCAGAGCTGAGCAGGAATCCAACCCACCAGTTAAGGTAGTAAAGAAGACCTGATACAAAATAAAGACAGGGATATCAAGCTTGTGTCCTGCGTTTAGTTTCCCATGAGGCATCTGCAGGTCGAAGTGAAGAGTCAGTACATTTTAGCAAAAGCAGGCTCTAAGTCCCTATTACAGTGTTGGTAGCAATAATAGCAAAAGTAGCAAAATTCTGTGCTAGGAATTGTACAGAGCATTTTACATGAATTAATGTAATATACAGTTCATCTACAATGCAGGTACTATTTAGACCAAAATAACTGATGAGGAAACTTGGGCACAGAAGAGTTCTTAGAGCCAAGAAAAGTAGAAGAGATGTGAATCCAATTTTAGACTTTCTGCTTCCAAAGCCAAAATCCTTAATTCCTGTACTCATTCTTCACTACGATGCTACCATGTTACACTGCTTCTACATATTAAGTCTTGAAACCACTTGCTTACTTTATTCCCCATAGTCACAGCCATCACTGTTCCATGTACTAAAGTTATAGATGAGTTATGAACACTGTACTTAATATTTTACCTGCTTAGAATTATGCCTCTTATATAACGATCTTTTGACTTTGTATGAAAACTGAGACTTACTTAGGCTAAATAACTCACCTAGTTTCTTACTAATAGTAAGTGCTGGAGTCAAGACCTAGATCTTTCTATGCCTAGTGTCCTCTAAGCCTCTAACAGATTCCCAGACTCAAATCTTTTATACCCTAACACTAACGTTTCTAGTGTTGATTCAGATCATTCTCACAGCAGTAGTTTTCCTGTTATCTCTTCTTCCATCACAATAAAAAACCTGATTTTGCTTGTAGTTTCTTTTTACCCATCTCACATGACCACATTTTTTTTTTCCTGTTTGGCAAACCCTTTTGATGTAAAATTCTCTTAGCCATCTGAACTATCCTATATACCATTTTTTACAGTTAAGTCTGCTAAAATTCTAGGCTTTCTCTTTCTTGTGAGGGGAGTTGTGCTGGTGATCGAACTCACTAAATGCCCAACCCCTAAAGTTCTAGGCTTTCAAGAAAAATATTGTGTTCCATCTTCTACAGTGCCTTTTTGTGTTCTCTACTGTCCAGAATTATGACTTCCAGACAGTCTATCTTACCTGTGATAATACCTCTCCGTTTGATTGACTCACAAGTAAGAATAGTTGCCTACAACCTAGAGCACCATTATCATCTACCTTAAAAAATAATTTAACTTCATTATTAGACTTGCACTGTACCCCATGGATGAAGTAGAAGTGAAGGTAAATAGAATTAAAATATTCACTGTGAACAATGAAGATAACCTTAGTTAGAATTTCCTGAGAAGGGAAAATAATATGACATTGGACTTCACAGATCTAAACGCTCTTGGCTGGAAATTACGTATTTTAGTGAGAGGTTACAGTTTTTCCTTTGCTGTAACCTACTCAGCTTCTGAATAATACCATATAGTCTACATTCTCTTCATCGTGCTCAGCTATTTATTTTGTTCTGTATGATCTCTAGGATCCTGATCTTTCTTCTTGACTCCATCTCACAATTCTTGTACACTCCTCAAACCTCTGTCAAATTCTGCCATCCTCCGTTTCTTACATTTCTACTCTTAAGGTACTGGTTCCTGTCTATTACTCCAAAATTTTATTGTAAAAATTGGTATTAAAGTTTTTAGATATATATTGTTCCTTGATCAGGGTGCACCACTGTCTTTGTCAGAACTCAACAGGTATAAAAGTTACTCTGTTGCCATGACATTGCTTTGATAAAAATTTAGTAATGGATTTAAGAGCGTTCAGAATAAAACTATAATCATTCCCCCTTTTCTGGGTAATATTGAATAAATAAAACATTTCATTTTTAGGGACTGAGGATGTAGCTCAGTGGTTAAAGTGCTTGCCTTGCAAGCACAAAGACCCAAGTTCAATCCCTGGCACCAAAAAAAAAAAAAAAAAATTCATTTTTAAATCAGTTGGTGAAAATATAACGAGAGAGATTTGGATATTGGCTGTTAGTAGCCTATGTATAAATCTCTTGAGATCTTCATTTGTGATAGTGATTTTTAAAAGCAACCTAAGTATTACACACTTAGGAGAGGTGAGAGTTCTGCTATTCCAAAGCTTGCTTTTGGTTGAGAAAGTAAGCACCCTTAGTTTTAGGGCTTTGTTGCCAAGGAGAACAGTAACAGGCACTCCCTGCCCCTTCCCTTCTTCTCCTTTCCTTTTCCTCCATATCTGAGACCTCTTTTCCTGTTTTGTTTTGTTCTGTTTTTTTTTTTTTAACATGTCCTTAGTACATAATAATCACATTCCTCATAGGGACATGATGCATGTACACAACATATCACAACTCCTGTTGTAGAATCCCATTTTCATTCCTTCCTCCCTTCTGCCTCCATCTGTTTTTTTTTTTTTTTTAAACATATACTTAAAGTATATGTATACATCTTGAGGTTTAAACTGTGCTTTAGTTGCCTGTAGGTTTTGAGTATTGGCACATTTAAATTTTTTTCTATTTTTTTTTAAAATATCTTACCACTTTTATCCTCAGAAAAAATTCTGGCCATTATAATGACCAAGTTTTATAATACTTCTTATAGCGTCTTTTAGGAATAACTTAGAATCCCCTGTGGATCAGTAATGGATGAGGATTTGCGAAAACATGCAGAAACTTTTGAAAAAAAAAGTAATGTGATCTTAAACACTCACATGTTGTAGACACCCGTGGCTATGACACTAATACAGAACACATACAAATGAATTTCAGACCTAACCGATACTTATGTGCCGGTCTGTGCTAAGCACTTTACCCTTAAAGTTTATCTAATAAACTCGATTTGGAAGTACCAAAGCAGTCTTCATAATTTTAACTTTTAAAATATTTAATTATTTAAATATATATCAAAAGCATTTTTAAATTTTCCCCTAAAATCAGTAAATAAAATTGATATGTGCTTTCAGTAAGTAAAACATTTAATTTACAAATTACACCATATTTCCACATAACTGTCTTCCATATAATAATGAATAAATGGAAGTCCATAGACTTTGTGATTACATTTGTAACTAAATCACATCTCTTTTGCCTCAGTGTCAAAGTGGCATCGGTTAGATAATATTTTAGTCTATTAATTTAGTCTACTAGTTTCTTACATTAATGTCTGAGTAATAAGTGATCGATTTCCTTGTTAAACTACATAGTTTAGGCCCACTGGATTCTATTTAATCCTGCTTTGGTATTTATCACAACTGAGTATTAGAGTAGTTATTTCTACATTAAGAAAACCTTTGATTACAGTTTCTATAAACAAAACCTTAAAACTTAGTCGTGTACTTTCCTTAATTAATGCTTGTGTTTAATTACAAAGAAGGCCATTAAAGAGAGCTCTTTGCTTTATAAGAGAGAATATAACCAAAGGTGATAGACAATCACAATTTGTGCTTACAGTTTTGAATATTAGATTTTAGCCTTTCCCATTTTCAGTGAGTTTTTAACAAGATCCATCTCCTCTATGAAGAATGCAGTTAATTTTTTTTTTCTGGCACAAAAAATAGGGTAACCTGATCTGAGTCTGACAGAGTGTGTCGTTCATTTAAGTGCTTCCATCTGTTGCCTGCTGTTCCCCTTACTCATGACCCCTCTGTGTTTCTCTCTTTTCCGTTCCCCTTCTCTTTCCCTCTATTTCTCTTTCCCTTCTCTCTCTCTCTCTCTCTCTCTCTCTCTCTCTCTCTCTCTCTCTCTCTCTCTCAGCCCCTCTGAGGAAGGCAAAGTTTGTTGAGAGCCCACGAATTCCAGAATCCGAGCTTGGCTCCCCAACACTCACTTCAGCTCAGAAACTGGACGTGGATGCATACTGTCCTGGTAAGCATGCATGCAAAGTGTCTGCTTTGAAAGAGGGAGGATTGGATCAGGCCCATCCAGCAGAACAGTATTTTGCATGTATATGATGCATAAAATGTTTCTTCTTCTGCAGAAGATTGTATATTCTCCTTTAAAGTACATAGATTTTACTGAACATTCTGTTTTGAGTATTGATATAATAAAGCGTTGAAAATAATTTCAAAGATAATTTAAATGTAATTGAAATAATTTTGGCAGATAATTTTCAGGGTTATTTTTGTAATTTGAAGTAATTGAAGAAATTTTGTTGTAGTTATGTAGATACAGGAATGTTGAAGATATGAATAGGAATGTTCATTCAGCACCAGACTTTTTGCGTGTGACCTAATATGCCCAATTCCTGTTGGATTTCTGGGTAGTTACAAATACTCATGATGTTGGAAACATTACACTTGAATTAGAAGAGAAATAGATTCCTGAGCTGGACTTCTTTTGGACACTCACTTTTAGAAATTTTAGAAATACTACTTCTTGTGACTAGCCTGTAAACACACATGAGACTTCACTGAAACCCTTCTTGCGTGGGAGCCAAACTGAGACAGACTCGTTATCGATGCTTAGATTCTTTAAAACTTAGGTATGTTGCTTGGCAACATCCTTTACACTCTGTAGAATAAATCTATAGAACTGTGTCAGAAATATTCACAACTCTTGTTGAGTAAACAGATCAGAACGTTAGTAGACCTTAGAAGATTTGGTTTTGTCTTTTTAAAGAAAAATTTCTGCTTATCAAAATTGGTGTTAAGTCATGAATGCAACCACTACATATTTATAACATTAAGGGTCAGTAGAATGAAATGATTCCTAGTTGTACAAAAGGTATCAATAGTTCTGATATGAAATGTCAGGATAATATATCAGTGAAGTCAGATAGGACAAGTTAAAACAAATGAAACAACGGAAGAAAACTTAGAGGCCAGGCAGGTGGCACACAATCCTAGCATTTGGGAGGCTGAGGCAGGAGGCTGAGGCCCTGAGTTCAAGGCCAGTGTGAGTTATATAGTGAGTTTAAGGCCAACCTGAACTACATAGTGAGACCCTGTCTCAAAAAAAAAAAAAAAAAAGTGAGGAGGGAAAACTTGGGCCAAACTTAACAGAATAATAGACACTCAATTTCATTAATCAATTTTAAATATTTAGAGACCTTGGAGATTTTACTTTCAGGGCATTGAACCTTATACTTCAACCTCTGTTTCAGGTGACTCTTCTTTTCTAAATCAGTAGCAGTTTTATGTATTAGTAACCAAATTTTTTGTTTCCAAAATGAATGAAAGCATTTTAAGTTGGCACTGTAGCACACAGAAGAAATTTTTTCATGTTTTGAGGGATGGTTGTACTCCTTTAGCAGTAGAATATTGTGCTTTGCATTTCTTCATGCAAATTTTAGTGTTATAAGTAAAAGAAATAAATGTACCAATTCCTACACATTTTTCCAAAGACCTTTTTTTCCTTTCTTTTTTCCTTCTCTGTTGCTGGGTATCAAACCCAAGGCCTTACACAGGCTAGGCAGCAAGCCCTTTACACTGAACTGTATCTTCCTGATCTTGGGTGCCTTTTCTTTTCCAGATTTACAAGTTAGAATGGCTGTCAGGGAAAGCCTATTATTTTGCTTCCTTATTTCCCATATGACACCCTTAATCAAATTTAGCTATTGTTATTGTCATGAAAGCAAAGTAGCTGCTGTTTGTTAGAATGTCCGTACTAAATCACTATGCACAATCTTACCAAAATAATTTTTGTGCATACTTTCCACAAGCATGAATTCCTTGCTGATTTAGAATTGAACCAAACTAAACCACTCAGTTAAGATTTTTAGAAAGGAAGAGACTAAAATACTATGCCAAAACATTAATTGCCATGCTACATAGTCTTCCCTTTTCTTGTCTGAAACAGATTTAAAGTACAGAAACTTCATTGTGATTTGATATTTTGTAATAAACTTATTAGACCCTCTGAAAATGTTTCTACTGAGATAAGAATAGTAATGTGATCGTGCTACATAGTATCTATCAAAAAATAACAACAAATGATTGAAAAAATATACGCATAAAACAAATTGTTGTGACTTAGAAATGGCTATACCAAAAAAAAAAAAAAAGAAAAAGAAAAAAAAAGAAATGGTTGTACCAGAGTACATGTGGTGCTTTGGCAGGCTGAGTTCTTTGAAGATCAGAAGGCTTCAGAAGCATCCTCAGAAGGAAGGTCTCTATAACCTTGTCCTGCCCTCCAGTTTTTCCCTTCTTTCTCCTGTAAGCAGGCAAGCAGAACAGGGGAAAATCTTTCTCTGAAGTTCCCTAATCTGCCTAAAGACAGATTCTCCAAAAAAAGAACTTAGTTGTCGTGAGTCCTCTCCTGGGGAAATCTCATCAGTGAGGGAATGTTAACTACATTAGACGGAAAGAGATCAAAAGTTGACACCGTGCTCAGACAGACTATGTCAGAGGCTGTCACCTCTTCTCAGGGTCTGTACATCTTTACCAAAACTCATTCACTCTCCTCTAAGTTGCCCACATTTTCTCTCCACTCTCCTCTGTGAGGAAGATGTATAAGCTTCTGGATCTTTCTGGTATTTAGGAACTCACTTTTCTTCCCTGTAATGACCCTGTGCCTATAATGAATTTGTATGCCTTTTCTCCTTTTAGCCTGTCTACTGTTGGTTTATTTCATAGACTCAATTACTGAACCTTCAGAGAATACAAAGAAAACAAATATCAATCTACACTTTGCAAATTTTTTACATAAGATATACAGTAATAGCAGAACAACAAACATTGTGCATTCATACATAATAATGCAGTTAAGGCTAGTGTTATGGTATCTTCTTGTCTACCTGCTTTACTTGTTATCACCTCCAAATTTAGGGAACTACATTTCACAGAGTCAGTGATCATAATAAACTAAAGATTAGAAGAGTGCTTCTCAAATTCTAGCATACTTCAGGATTGCCAGGAGGACGTGTCCAAATGCACATTGCTAGGCCCATCTCCCAAATTTTCTGAGTAGATATGAGGTAGAGTAAAAAATTTGCATTTCTAACAAATTCCCAAACAATGCCTAAACTGATGGCCAAGGCTCCATACCTTGAGAACCAATTGAGTTAAAGGGCTACTGTAGTAGACTGCTTAAAAAATGATAGAGCGAAAAAATGCTGAAAGTCTATGAGATTTATTTTACTACTGTTGACTTCTGGGGAGTAATTGGCAATGTTGTTTCTGTATGATCTCAGTTTAAACCTTTAGGTACCTGTATTTTAGGTTGAAAGAATAAAGCTTCTGTGTCTGAGACATATATATTTTCTTAGTTTCTCCATCTGCACCTGGCATCCGTATACTTGTATCTAACTTTTCTTTGTTGTCCTGCATGTGCAGAGTTTGTGTTTGGTCTGAAAAGTCTAGAGAAAGCTACTTTGGGATACACAGTAGCTGTTGATCCAAAATATTTGTCTAATAATTTGAATGTCTACATAGCTTTAGATTTTAGAATATCTAAGTTTTACTGTTCCTCAAAATCAAATTTGTTTTATGCAGAAAATGTGAGAAATACATAAACGATGTGCTTTGGTTCTGCAACTGCAACCAGGGAGATGATTGGTAGTGTTAACTAAACTACAGAGTATAGAATAACTGTCTGACAGTGGGCAAAGTAAGATCTAGAGAATTTAAATGGTTTATCTAGGGTCATAAGCAGGATTTTTTGCTGAATTTTTGAAGTGGGAACAATATGGTCCAGAAATACATTACTCTCTAATCTTGTTACTGTGAGTTCTATGAGTATTTCCTACTACTTTCAGATTAAAAGACAGGAAATTCAGTTTTTATATATGAGATAGGGCCATAATCTACTTTTATGAAAAGGGTAACCAAGTGATATCAGTAATTTCAATACAACAGTTCCTGAAATAGAATAGATTGATCCTATTCTTTGTAACTTTTTTGCTTATGATATTAAGAATTAGCCTTGTGATTTCAGCCAAGTCATTTAATCTGTCTAGACCTCAGTTTTCTCATCTGTAAAACATGGAGGTAATAATCTTAAATCAGATCAATACATAGAAACACTTGGAATGGCTGGCTTGTACTAAATTCTCTTAAATGTTAGCTAGATCTGTTATTACTGTAATGATAATCTTGAGGTATAGCACAAAATCTTAAAGTGTTCTGTAAATACGAAAATATTTAAAAGTTTAGAGTCATTTAAATATGTCATTATGTTTCACTTCTGATTTTTTCTTATAACATTGGTTGCCTAGAAAGGAGAAAATTGGGATTGTTGGGGTGTCAGTACAATTGGTAAGTTAATACTAATCTTAGCAGAATTTATATCTGGTTTTTTGGGGTTGCAGGTGGTTTTAATTTTCTTTCTTGGACTATGTATATTAGTAAGAGCTGAGGTTTTTTAGTTAGATCTGGGTTCAATTTCTGACTCTTCTGTCTACTAGCTACACACTCTGTGTTTCATAAAAATTCTTATAAAATTGTGATAGAATATCGTTTGTTAATATGATTATTACTATGATTAAGCAACATAATATATATCACATGATTAGCTCAAGGAAAATAAACAATGAGGTTTTAGCACCTTTCTTCTTATTGTTTGTCATCATCACTTTTGTTCATTTTCTAAAATTTCTACAGTGAACTTGTATTGAAAACATTCAGTAATCAGGTGCAAAAAGATATTTTTGTTTATATTTTCATTTTTAAAGAATTTATGTTACACATTTTTTATAATTATGAAATGCCAAGTGTAGGTGTGCACTTTGGCACTGAGGGCAGGCCAGAGTGACAGTTTTATTAAACAGGTGCAAGGTTAAGGACCAAAGTCCAAATGGGCCTTCTGCAAATAGGCCTTTGTCCACATCAAATATTTCCACAGGAATTAGAGATTAATCTTTTTGTATAAATCCTTTCAAATCTTTTTAAAAATGGCAATGCCCCAGAGGAAGGAAGGGAAAATGGGGAAAAAAAGAGAATAGAAGGAAAAAATGGAAACAAAGCTTTTGTAGATAAGGAGGAGAAGAGAGTTTGAAGGGAGGGGAGGGGATTGGGAAAAAA
>PVJO010020992.1:0-30965 GCA_004026905.1 Hystrix cristata | reverse complement strand
TATTTCCCCCCTTTTAGTTTCAGTGCTGATTTTTATATTTTGATTATGGGAGGTTGCTTGAAGACAAATATCAATACTTTTTAGGAGAATTCTGTTTGTTCAGTGTCTTCTAGGCATATGTGATTCTTGGCTCTTGCGGTTGTCTCAAGACCCTGGATTATGTTAATGATTATTACCTCAGATAATTACAGTATTACCATATGAGAATGTACAAGTGGTCATAGCCTGTATGGCACACTCGTTACCCTAGTACATTAACAACAGCATCAATTACATTCATGAAACAGACCAACTGTGGTAGAAATTAACTTTGTATCTTAAACCATAAGAGCAAGGTCTACACCATCATAAAGCAGAATCCAATATAAACCAGGAATTTGCATGTAGTGGGTATTTTGTTAGTAGGGCGATTTTTCCCCCTGCTTGTAGCAGGGATAATGAGGGATCAGAAAAGGTATAGAGGTAATGAGGAAAGTTCTAATAGATGTAAAACTTACAATAGGATGTTACTTATGCTTTGGGGAACTTGAGTAGTTAGCTTACAAACAGTGAAAGGTGATAGTAGTGGGTCAAACCATGTAGATTCTATACAGTATTTACTCATATGAAAGAGGAAAAGGAGAGAGAAAACAAGAAGAAAAGGAAAAACAGCATTTGCTTAAGGAAGGAAAGATATGAGCTAAGCAGGAGTCAATAAAAGTAAAAATCAAAACAACAAAAACAAAGAATATATAGACAAGAGAATGTATTGGACAGGTATCAGGATGAATAAGAGAAAGAGAAAATAAGGAGAAACAAAACCAATATGTACATATATTATGTATACATACACATACAGTGGGATTTTTCTGATGGCCACCACTCTGTGGGGGGGACAGGCCGAAGCCCGGTTCTGTGCTCTTTAGCCCTACCGACCCTGCAGTGGTCAGTGCTGGGTACTATGTTGATCCTAACCTCCAAGGATGGAGTCTGGGGGCAGTTGTCAGACTGCAGCTGTCTGGGGGATCTTTGGTAGCTGGCCCACGTCTCCTTATAGTTTATGTCTCTCAAAGTGCCTTAGTGGTGTGGGTATTGTTGGCGGGGTGGAGCCAGCACAGATCCACACCAGGAAGCGCCTGATCTGCAAGCTCAAGCCTGGCTCCACAGATGGAGTCCAGAGCTGTCTTCCCCGGGAGGGGGTCAAGTCAGTGCAGATCCACGCTGGGAAGCGGCCTGACCTGCAAGCTCAAGCCTCCTGCCCACGATGGAGTCCGGAACTGTCTTCCCCGGGAGGGGGCGGAGCCAGCGCAGATCCGCGCAGGGAAGCGCCTGATCTACAAGCTCAAGCCTGGCTCCAAAGATGGAGTCCGGAGCTCTGCTGATCTCTTCTGTGTTCTCTCTTTTGGGCATTGGACGGCCACCTTCTCTCTCCATCTTCACATGCTCTTTACTTTGTGCGTGTCTATGTCATAATACCTTCTTCTTACAAGGACAGCATCAAACATCCTCATCTTAATTACCCTGGTTAGGCTCTGCTGTGGTCCGAATGTTTGTGTCCCTCCAAAATTCAGATGTTAGTATCAATCCCAGTGTCTCGTTGGGAAGAAGTGGCCTTTGGAAAGTGACCAGGTCCTGGGGTTGATGCCCCTCTAAGAAAGACAGCAAAAGGGTCTCTTTTGCCTTTTGCCTTTCTACCACATCAGGACACAACAAGAAAAAGACATCTTTAAGGCAGAATAGCCCTCACCACACTACTGAAGTTTCCCTATCACATACAGAGTATGTACTTCAATGATGCAACTAAGCACTGGCTTAAGCCCTTTTTCCAAGATATATAATTCTCTACGACCCTGTTCCACATTACCTGTCAACAGGGCATCCTGCTCCACTCGCAGTTCACGAAACAGAAGAATCAGATCAACAGCAACGCCAATCGTATCCAAGTTCCTGTATCAGGTTTTAAAAAGACAAAATTAGACAAGCTCTTTCCTAAAGCTGCATTTCAAATGATGAATTAATGATGGCTCAGACACTACTGGCTAATAGTTCCTGTGGTGGGCAGAATAACAGCCTCCAAAGAAATTCACATCCCAGTCTCCCAAGCATGTGACTGTATTACCCTGTGGGGCAAAAATAACCACACAGACAAGACCAAACTACAAATTCCATGGAAGGAAGACTGTCCTGGATGACGTGGGGGCCCAAGATAATCACAAGCATCCTTATAAGCCAGAGCTGGGGTAAGAAAGCCATGGACCAAAGGATGCAGCAGCCTCCAGAAGCTGGAAAGCAAGGAAATGTTCTCCTTGGGAACCTCCAGAGGGGGCACAGCCACACCAGCCCCTTTAGACTTTGGAATCCCAGAACTGTAAGGTAATAAATGCATGCTGTGTTAAAACACAAAGGTTTTGGTAATTTGTCACAGCAGCAAAGCAAACTAATATACATTTGGGTAGCAGAAGTGGGTGCTGTTGCAACAAATACCTAAATTGTAGAAGAGGCTTTGGAATCTGGCAAGGGACAGAAGCTAACTTAACTCTGAGAAACAGGCCTGAAAAAGCCCACAGTGCCATAAGCAGACTGTCAGGAGAATTACGGGCCCTGACGAGCCGCTGGCGAGGGTCTGAAGGAAATGAGAAGCAGGCCATCAGATCCTGGAGGAAGGCGACCCCTGCCATACCGTGGCAAGAGTGCCCTCGGGAAGTGGCAGCAAAGGGAAGCGGGTGTCTAAGCTGCTGTCCAGTGCCTGTTCAGCTGTCATCTTATGCCTGGTGTACTTGGGGAGCAGACAATGGCTTCCTGGTTTCACATGGGCTGTTCATCTGCGTACCTGTGAATAAAGCCCCTAGGAATTTGGGGATTTTTAGCTAACTTCAGAGTTGATGACATTAGGGACATGCTGAACAGGAGTCGATACTATAATGGGTTGAGAATTGAGGGGATCTTGGGGTGGGACAAGTGTATTTTGCATGTGTGACAGATGTAGGGGCCAAAGGGACTGTGGTAAGCAAAAGAATCCCAAAGATGTCCACATCATAAATGCTGAACCTGTGAAAACGTACTATACAGCAAAAGAAATGTGGCATAATAAGAAATCTGTATTTGGTCTTTGTCTAGGGTTCTTGGCACAGAGTTCCTAAAACTCTTTAACTTTCATCAATGAAAGGGGGATCTTTTGTTACTCAAGCTCCTTTTGATCCCACCTGAGTGGATGCTATGAGGTAATTCAGGCTGTGGTCAGAAGGGTAGCTAGCCTGGCCTCTGCCCTTAGGGGAGAAGAGAGGGACCAACATTGAATCCAATTACTGATGGCTGGTGATTTAAGCAATCCCACCTGCACAAAAGGGTCTGGAGAGCACCCAGGCTGGTGAAAGGACAGCACACCCAGAGAGGAAACGTAACTGGCCCTCACTGGCATGCTGTCCCATGCCCATCTCCCACATGGATGCTCCAAGGTACATCCTTTACAGTAAGCTTAAAGCCATGGAAACAGCTTCCTTAGCTCTGTGAATACTTCTAGCAACTTATCAAATCTGAGGAGGCCCATGGACTCCTCCCAGTTTTCTAGCCAGTCAGGTGGGACTGTGGCCTGGGCACCCCATGTCCAGCTGGCATCTGAAGTGGTAGCAGTCTTATGAACTGAACCTTTCAGTTATGGGAACCGATACCTTGAACTCCCCACAGTATCAGAACACAAGCGAATTGGTAGACACCTAGTTCGAGTCAGAGAATCAGAATTGGTTGGTGTCAAGATCTCCGTAGATGTGATTAAATGATTATGGTTTGAGACAGAGATTATCCTGGGTTATCCAGGTCGGCTGAATCTAACAGGGTCCTCATGAAATGGACCCAAGAAGGTCAGAGTCAAAAAAAAGAGCTCTGTTAGATGCCACACTACCGTTGTGTCTTTGTGCGTGTATGCATGGATTTCTGGGGATTGACCCCAGGCCTTCACTCTGAACTACACCCCTAGTAGCACCCAGTCCCCTTTTCTTTTAAATTTTGAGACAAGGTCTTGTGAAGTCGCTGAGTTGCCCAGGCTGAATTTAAATTCTGTGATCCCTCTGCCTCAGCCTCCCAGAATATGGAGATGTCAGTTGTGCTCCAACTACACCCAGCACTGTTGTTGCTTCTGAAGATGGAGGATGAGGCCATGAGCCAAGGAAAGCAGGCAGCCTCTAGAAGCTGCAGAAGACAAGGAAATGAATTCTCCTCTAGAAACTCCAGAAAGACCCAGCCCTACAGATACTCTAACTTCAGGCCAGGGAGGCTGACAGTGGACCTGGGATCTCCAGAGCTGTACGGCAAGAACTGTTTTTTCTAGCCCTAAGTCTGTGGTAATGTGTTACAGCAGTAACAGGAAACTAACACAGCTCCATGACTTCTTCACTTCTCTGCAGCATCAGGACAAGGACACTTGCTTCTAAAGGGGAGACTCCCACTCTGCACAGATCGAGTGTCAGAGCCCTGTGTCAAGCACTGGTTTTAGTGGAAGGAGCTTGTGGTTGTCAGAGTTGCTGTGTCTGTGACGAAGGTGTCCTCTCCCTGCCCCTAGCCCAGGATGGGGGTCAGGGCCACTGCTCCTCTCCTCTTCCCTCATGCTGAAGACGTGAGGAAGGAGCCCAGCACCCCCCTCCCGGAAGAGGCTATTCCACCCCTTCTGCTCTGCCTCTACACAAACAGATGGCTGCCAGGCTCCCAGGCCTGCTGCCTATCTCTGTACAGCAAGTATGCTAAGAATAGTGTTTGTCTTATTAAATGTTTGGAAGAAAAAAGTGAAAAGGATACAACTTCATGCCATGATAATTTCCTGAAATTCCAAATTCAGTGTTCAGAAGTGAAGCTTTACTGGAACACATCCAGGCTCACACGTTCATATTGTCTGTGGCTGCTCCCACACTAATCCAGGAGAGTTGAGAATCAGCGGTCGTAAAGCCTCTTTAGGTATCCGCTGGCCCTTCACAGAAGCCGTGCAGTGACCCCGGCAATGGAGCCCCACTTCCGCAGAGCTCCTGCTCTGAACAGTCTTCCTTGAGTGTCAGACTTCACAGAACTCAGACCGTCACTCTGCCGTGCTTCACCCCTCCCATACAAAGATCCAGGCCTGGGAAGCACTGTGCCTTTTGATTAACTCCTTACTAACTGTTAAAGGCCAGGAAAAAAATATATAGCTTGTAATCTGAATCCTGACCAGCTCAGAAATACTGACTTTAGGTAAAGTTGGCTGCAAAGTTCTTATTGGAATCATTTATATTTCTGACTAGAAAATTGTTTGTTATTCAGGAGCTAATCCCGAAGTAGTTGGAATTTCCCCTTGAAAATTGACAGTGACTAGGACAACACAATTCTAGAAGTTCAGAGACAGAAAAACCAACATCCTTCATTGTTCATTTTCATTTCTGCCAACCTAAATTGTGTGCAATAAAGAGCTTTTATCACTACACACCCACCCTTGCTTGGATGGCCATGCTGGAGACTGCTGCTCTTTTATCTGCTGTAATATTTATTTTTATAATGGTTACACTTTTAAAACTCGCACATTGTGCTCAAAAAAAAGTTTTAAAAGAAAGTAATATTATTTTAAGCTTTTACTGTAGTGCCACTTCAGAGTCAGAAACACCGAACATGTACCAATTCCTCGTGCACAGGCTGGGGTAGGCATTCTACTAAATAACCTCATCGACCCCTCACTGCCATCCTATCTTACAGGAAAGAAAACTGCTACTCAGAATGGCTTTGTCCCCTGCCCAGGGGCACGTGACTACACGAGGGATGGAGAAGTCATAGGCAAGACAGCCAGTGTGCAGGCCTTGGGACAGGCGTGGCCACCTGCTTTTCAGCTATGTTTTACATATTTCATAGTCAGAGGCTTGGAGTTGGAGAGAACATTCCCAGGCTCTCGTGCTTGTTTGGTGACTTCAGGATGCATTTTTCAACCTCTCCTAGTCAGTTTCGTCTCTTGTAAAAATGGAAAAATGGTAGTATACTATATTTTCAGTTGGTCCTGAGGACTACACAAGACACGCAGACACAGTGCTTGGGACAACGCCTGGTACTGGAGGACATGTCTGTGCCCACAGAGGCCAGCGAAGCACACATGATTTCCCCACCACACCACTTCAGAGGGCCTCCTCACCTGGAAAAGGACAAAAGATAAGAGCTCTCTGGCCAGATACTTCTAGCACGGAACTAGTTCCGTTTTAAAATATTAACTATTATTAGCAAGATTATTACTTGTTTCGATCCATTTTCTGCAAATGGATGGTAGGCTTAGTTTAGCCCTATAGTTAACCTCAGCCTTTTTCCCTGCTCCTTTGATCTTAAAAATATCATTAATCATAGTAAGCCTCAAGCATAAGACTGTCTAGGTAGCGAAGGACATCTCTCAGCCGCCTTCTGGACCAGCTCGGCCTCGCCCATCACAGCAGTGACAGGGAGGCCTGGGGGCTCTCTACACAAAGGTCCAGGAAAGGAAGGCTGGGCATCCAGCTTGTGGCTTCTAGCTTCAAGTGAAAATGTTAATAAATAGCAGATTCCTATTAAAGAGGAAATGCTCAGTTCTAGGGGGAGAGAATAACAAGAAAAAGAAAAGAACAGCATGGGGCAATCTCTCTCTCACTGTTTGACTACTTTTTAAAATGCGCATGTTATAAAATAGATGAAATTAGACCTTGAAACTTCAGTTTCAAGATAAGTCATCTTCTAAATTCACAAAACATGCTTCTTGTTTAAAGTAACACAAAGTAACTAATGAAAACTTTTATGGCTAAGAGAAGTAAGGTTAAGGACTGCATATGATCTCAGGCAGGCAGAATCTTGGAACGAAGAATCAGACTCAAGTTCAAATCGCTGTTACATACAGAAGCACATATCTCAAAACACATTACAAATACAGACAGGAAATCTAAATAACCCCTACATTATTCTCTCCACGCTGGCATCATACGCTGGTCTAACTGACTCTGAGGGTGTGACCTACAGAGGACGTGTTTCTCCCCCACGATGGTAAAGGACAGTCCTGGAAGAACAACGGGTGATACCAGAGCCGCCATGACCCCTAACAGATAGCTTATCATGTGACAGAACCAGCATGTACGTAAACACAGAAACACAGTCAGAGGGACATGAGTCCCACGAGGAATACTACCTGATGGAATTCTGGTTCACAGAGCACTCTATGCACGCATTCCGGAGACACCGGAAGCACTCTGTTATCAGCTGCAGACTGGAAGCCAGATGTTCCACTTGGGTTGGATCCCTGCAGGCCTGCTCAACAGCAACAGAAGACCTCTTCAAGATATCCAAGACTCTCTGGAAGATAGTCCTAGGTGCTGTTTCTCTGAAAGAAGACAAAATTGTTACAAACTAGGGGGAAAAAGATTCTAATTTCCAAATGATCTGTTCAGAAATGGCTTTACCTAATTTTGAGGACGGTGGGCTGGACTTGCATGTTCTAGACCCTTAGTTACAACACAGACAAGAGCCGCATAATGCATGCCTACTACATGGCCCTTCTGTGTATTCTTTCAAGCTTCCGGATGACCTCACAAAGCCAACACTGTCCTCTCCATCTTACAGAGAGGTGAGGAACACAGAGGGAAGGGGAGAAACGTCTCACAGCCGCCACCCCAGCAGAAGCCCTCTGACCTCAGGATCCGACACTATATAACATCCAAAGGTGGCTCAAATGACTGTTCACCCTCCTGCATCTGCCGTCACCCAGTGTACGCCTAAGTGCCATGTGGGAAACAAGATTCCAGAGGGCTGGCTGGAGGACAGCTGTACCACCCACCCCGGACACAGCGAGGCCACAGCATAGGCACCACGCTTTCATGTGTCCAACCACACAGGCGAGAGGAACAGGCAGGGTGTGAGGCGCGCCAGTCTTCCACCACGAACACACGCCAGGGAGGTGACCCTGTGGCGGCCTCTCAGGCCTCCGTCTGCACATGCCTCTCATGCCAGGACTGCTGTCTGCTCTGGCTATCCGTCCAGAGCTCAGAAGACAAGAACTGTTTCGTGCAACTTAGCACCTAAATGCAGGCCAACTTCCTCATTCCATAAATCCCCTAAAGAAACAGCAATCTGAATGTCAGAAGAAAAACTGCCACGCTGGACGATTTAAGAGCCTCTCGCAGATGAGCCTGGCCTTTGCTGTCACTGTGCAATCACAGGACCCCACATTTATTTCATCCTTGGATCAAGCTAGACCACGAGGGAGCTGGCTGTAACTCCAAACTGGTGACCTTGAGCTGCTGGGGGCTGTAGAAGACTCTCCACAGATGTCCCCTTCCTTGCCAGGGCCAGGAGATGCTTCCTGTCCATGAGCTTCAGCACCAGAACTTCTTGTACGCCACGTGTGGTGCATATCTGTCTTGTGGAGAGACAAGAATTGCATGACTTACTGTGTTTTCCTCTCTGTCTGGGCTCTCCACAAGCCTGGAGTGAGGTTTATGGTCACGTTTACCAGTGGTATGAATCCTTTCCTATCAGGCATTTCCCTTCTCTCCAGTTTCCTCCCTTGCTTTGGTCTGGTCTTTGGCTGATGCTGAGGATCAAACTCCAGCAAGCACTGAACTATATTCCCAGCTCCCTCTGGCAGATGCAGGAGAGTGAACAGTCATTTGAGCCACCTTTGGGTCGTATGTGGTGCCGGATCCTGGGGTCGGAGTGCTTCTGCTGGGGCGGTGGCTGTGAGACGTTACTCCCCTTCTCTCTTTCATCTTCTTAATTTCATCAAGACACCTCACTTGTTTTGAAAAAGAAGCAGAGTATAAATAAATCAACTGAAAATTAGGAAACCTATAAAATAATTTGCCTGCCTCTCCCCCAGTCAGCCCGCTTTCTACGTGTGGGTCACGAAATGCTGACCTGGGGTCTCTGTGACAACGAGCCCGATGAAGGCAGTGAAATACAAAGGTACACCATTAAATCCGCCTCAGCAACTGGATGAAATGCTTGAGTTCATGAGGTATTTCTGTGACAACACTGCCATGAAAAGAACACTCCCTACCACCCTCTGGATGGCCTCAAGAAGTACTGAGTGTTCTGCAGAAAGTGTTCGGGCGTGGAAAACACCGTGAAGAATACCGAAAGTGACCAGTTCCGATGACAGACTATAAATCCAACTCGACCACATAAAGCTTTAATGGGATTTACTATTTAATCTTACAAATAAAAATAGAGCTCTACAAACTCAATAATCTATAATAATGTCTCTTTTTTCTACTCAGGAGGCTACGAAATGTGAATGTACACACGCCTGTGCCGAAGAAGCCAGGGTTACTTCTTTCAGATGGTCCGCTGAACGTGCTTCCCAGGGTCTCCTGTCATCTCACCAAAAGTCTCCCTTCGAAGGCCACGTCAGCCCTCGAAGCCTTAAGTCAACTGCAAAGGGCATTAGTACAGCAAAACCCAGAATTAAATGGGGCAGTAGACTACACATGGTGGAAGAAAAGCATCATTCTCAGGAAAACTGATATGCCAGTCACAGAATGGTATTCATCAACTGTCCTCTGAAAAGGTCCCAATGTTGCTACACGTTAATCTGTCATATATGTAGCATGCTTTACACATACACACACACACACACGCAACCCTGAACTAAAGCCAACCAAAGGATTCCTGAAATCCAAATAACTACTAATAGCTACTAAAGACCCCCATACGGCAGCATCTAGCACACAATAATTTGTTTACTGTACAAGGATGATGATCACTGTTGTTCGCTCTCCCCAGGCTGCACACACAGATTCAAACACACTTCCGATCCCGTGTTGCTGTTGGAACACATCCCTCCATGGAGATGCCCTTTCCACCCCAGGCCTATCCAACCCTCTGCTGGGAGAATCCTGTGTACCCTTTTTGAAAAACCTTTTGAAACAGCCCTGAGGAAACTCTTCTGCTACCCAGGTGAGGAGGCTCCTGTCTGTGCTCCCCCAGAACTGTTCCAAAGACTGGAGTTAACTCATCCACATCACTGATAATCACTTGTTCTCTCCCAGATGGACTCTATGCCCCTGAAAAATGGAGACTGCAAATACCTGACTCTTTCCTGTATCTCCAGGGCCCAGATGGACTCACTAGTGGAACTGGCTCAAGTCAGGCTTAAACAGCAAGGAAACTGGCACAACCAAAGTGGCCTGTGCCCACATGGCACCATGTTATGCAGCCCAAGTGCTCATGGACACAAGCGGTGACATGGGCTCTCGGACACAGCGCCTGGAAGAGCCACCAGCTCAATACTTCCCAGTGACAGAGCCATATATCCTAGACATGGAGGCTGGAAAAATCCTCCTATTTTAAGATGTGGATGTAATGTAAACAGATACATATGTCTAATGACTAAACAAAACAGCTAGTCAGTCATTCCCATATCACAAACATTAATAATAATTACTGTCACTTCTCTTTAAGCAAACTAACAAAACAGATATTCACAAAGACCTTAAAAAGCTTAGCCACCTCATTCACAGAAGGCAGAAAGTACTTACAAGAACAATTAAAATTCAACCGTTAGACATTCCTATTACATAGGAATGCATACCCTGAAGACAATGTATAAATGAAATGTTACATTACAGACAAAAAAAATCCTTTGAATTACACAAAAGGTAGAATTTCATTTCCTTCAAGTTTGAACAGATCTGTAGGTTTAATCTTGGCAAGTCCTGCTTGAGGAAAATTGAAGAAAACTACCTGTGATTATATGTCACAGTTAAGATGGTCTAATATACTGTATGTACACACATTTTACAGTTAATTCATCAGGTGGGACCTCCTACTGAAAAGGAAGCTAAACACTAGTCATTGTAATGCTGCGACTAAGACTCTCACACTTGTTAAAAGATTTATTCTAATACCTTTCAGTTCATTAAAAGCTGGCATATGTGGTTCAGGGTAGTTTAACTGCTGTCGCTGAGAAAAATGATTAAAATATAGACACAAGTTCAGAGATTCAAATAACAATCTCTGACTGTTATCTAAAACCATAAACCTTGCTCACTGATTTGACCAGGCTAGACTGATCAAAAACAGAAAGTAGACATATTTCTATCTCTGCCACAAACAGCCTAGGGCAAAATGTTGCAACCTAGCTTTGCAGAACTTGACTCTCCCCCCTGGGGCCCCGCAGCCCGCCCTGTCACGTCCAGGGCGCCAGCAGCTCCGACCATGCATTTTTGTAGGGCTGCAGATATTTTCCATAAAGGGCCTGACCATAAATATTTTAGGCCTCGATGCCCAGAAAGTCTCTGCCACCACAGCTTCTCACCCTGACAGCACACAAACTGCCACAGGTGACACCTAAACAGACAAGCATGCCTGGGTTCTACCAAACCTCTACTGGGAACACAAAAATGTAAAGTTTATATATGTTTCTTGGGTCATGAAATTTTACGTTTTCCTCCAACCACTTAAAAATGTAAAATCTAAGGCAGGCACGGTGGCACACGCCTATAATCCCAGCTATAGTACTTGGGAGGCTAAGGCAGGAGAATCACAAGTCAAGGCCAGCCTGAGCAACTTAGGGAGACCCTGACTCTAAATTTTACAAGGGCTGGGGTGTAGCTCAGTGGTAGACCACTTGGCTAACATAATGCAAGGCCCTCAGTTCAGTCCTCAGGGGGGAAAAAAAGCAAAAACCATTCTTAATCATGCGCCACAATAAACAGGTGATAGGCCAGATCTGGCCTCAGTCTGTAACCCCTACTTTAATGGGGTCCAGACACACCAATCTTCTCCTGAATCCCAAAATCAAACACTTCCTTCTTTCCCATTGTCCTCACCACATTCAAAGTTCATTTCCTCAGAGCAAACAGAAGCTCAAACTCATCAGCTGAATGAAAGAAGGTAAGAAAAGGTGAAAGTGGTACAGAGATGGAAAATAAGCCCCTGGACCGGAAGCACCAGTCCAGAAATGGAAGAGTGAGCACAGGAACGTGGTGAGTGATAAAGCCGGCAAGAAAGACGTGCACAGAGTGCTGCGACACCCAAGGGCAGGGTCGGCTGTCAAATGGTGAGGCGACCCTTACTGTACCCAGACAACAGAAGTAGCTCCACGTAGGTTCAGAATAGAAAGAGGACAAAACCATCAAAATCTGAAAGAACATGTATGGTGTCTTCACATTCTTAGGTAAAGGCTTCGGGTGCGAGATGTTAAGAACTTTATTAAAAACCTTACTGCAGTGATGTTGGCCCACAGAATTGAAAAGGGGGAGCCAGCTAGGTGCCTGCCCCCTTGGGAGAAGAGCCCAGTGCGGGGCGAAGACGCTGCAGCCGTGTTGCGGGGAAGTCAGGGCCAGCCTGGATGGAGCCCACAGGGGATGGGAGAGTAACAGGCCAGAGGGGTGAGGGGCCATACACACGGGCACCACAGGCCAGGGGAAGGACCCTGGCTTTCATCCCAACATGAAGCCACGGATGCTTCTGAGCAGAGGGTGGCTGCACTTGGTGTGAGTTGGGAGGGTACTGGGGCCTGCAGGCAGGGCCTTCACGCTGAGCTACCCCCACCCCCCTTTGGTTTCTTGGAGACAGGTTCTCACTAAGTCACTGAGTTGCCCAGGCTGGCCTCAAACTCGTGATCACATGTCTCAGCCTCCCACAGTGCTGGGACTACGGAGTACATCACTACACTGGCTCTGATGTATTTTTAAAAGATCCTATCGGCTGCTCTGTAAAGAACTGACTGTGGGGGCAAAAAGTAAAGATACCAGGAGAACAGGTGGGAGGCTACACAGCCAACAGAGTAAGTGGAGATCAGATTCTGGCTATCTTGGAGACAGTTGATAGGATCTGAGGAAAACTGTTATGAGGGTCCTATGAGAAAGGACAGTCACTGATGACTCCAAATCTCTGAACAATAAACACAAAGATGCATCTGTTGTTTATGGAAAGAGAAATGGAGACACGGATTATGAGGCTATCTGAGGGCGGAAAGGAGAGGGGTTTGTTCCGTCTGAAGGGCCTGTGAGAAACACGAGGGGAGGGCAGGGGTGCAGCGCAGTGCTAGCACCCGTGCCCTTGCCGGTAGGCAGGAGGCTCTGGCGCTCAGTCCCCAAATGACAGAAGGGAAGCGGGGAGGAGGCAGGAACGTGGAAGGAGCAGGTGCAGGCAGGTCTGAGCTCAGGAGAAAATGTCACAGTTGCCAGAAAGTGGAAGTGTCCGAACCCCAAGAGTAAGGATCACTGGGGGATGCTGGACAAGTAGGAAGAGAAGTGGGTGGTGTGCGGATTCCAGGTCTGAGAAGGAACACAGCTCAGGGAAAGGGAGAAAGAGATTTTTCTTAGGATGGCAACAACTACGCCAGATTCCAAACTGATGAAAATAACCCAATGGAAAGGGTACAGCTGGCGATTTAAGAGAGAAGGGGGAGAGAGAAATTTCTAGAGCAAGGCATGCAAAAGGGATAGAAGCCAGAGCAAGGCTGAGGGAGCCAGCACTCAAAGCCAGACAGTTCACCTACGCAACAGAAGGGAAGGCAGAGCTGGGACGGCCCCAAGTGGGGTGGCGAGAGCTCTGGAATTCTCTGCTGGTTGTTCCTGCCTTTGCAGTACACAGGGCGCCGGGAGCGGGGATGAGGCAGCGGTAGTGGGGAATTTAAGGAGCGTGAAAGACACAAAGCAGCTGACTAGGAGACAGGAGATTACTGGGGAGGGTAACGGGGCATCGCAGGCAGGGATAACACCTACTCACAGCGTGTGGCCACCGATTTAAATAAGACCGGCAGATGCGTAGAAAAGGAAACTCTCACACACAGCAGGCGGGAATGTCAACTCATCACCCATTATGGAAAGTTTATGGAGGGTCTTCAAAAAGCCAGAACCAATCTATTGTGCAGCGGCGCCCCTTCTGCCCACAGACCCCAAGGAGCCGAAGCAGTCCACTGAGGAGACCCTGCATTCCACGTTCCAGGCAGCATGACTCACGAGAGCCAGGACGCGGCATGGAGAGTGGATAAAAACCCAGGGCAATGCTACACAGCCATAAAGGGGAAGAGGGGGCTGCCACTCACAACAGCCTGAATGAATCTGGAGGACATGGGCTAAGCGCCATCAGCCAGGCACAGGAAGACCATCACTGCACCGCCTCACTCATCTCGGAATCTGACGCACAAGGACTCACAGAAGTAGAGTAGGATGCTCATCACAGGGGCAGCAAGGCAGAGGGGAAGGAAAGCTGCCACCAAGGGGCACACAGTTTCAGGCAGACGGGAGGCTCTGGGAGCTACTGCTCAGCTGGGTGACCATAGTCAAGAATAATCTATATTTCAAAATAACTAGGAGTCAATTTGAAATGTCTCATCATACAAAAAGTGATAGGCAAGCACGGCAGTGGAGATGAAAAGGAGCTAGAGTTAATCATTTCACATGCCAGGCATGGCGGCATACCCTTGTAATCCCAGCTACAGGAGAGGCCGAGCCAAAAGGATCAGGGGTTCGAGGTCAACCTGGGCAACATAGTGAGATTCTGCATCAAACAGAAATTTTAAAAGGGCCGGAGATGTAGTTCAGTGGCTGAGTGCTTGTACGAGGACCAGGGTTCAATTCACAGAACAACAACAAAAAAAACCAAACCATATATATAGAAAACATCACATTGTACCCTGTAAATGTGTATGATTATGATTTGTCAATCAAAAATAAGTTTAAAATTAATTTTAAAGTTTTTTAAATAAAGTAAGACAGTCAGCATGGTTCTATAGCAGCATTTTAAAGAAACAGTCGGCATGGTTACATGTTTATCTCCAGCCTCGTCCTGTTACTTGGCTGCTGGCACAAACAAGCTGTTCACTCAGAGCTGAGATTTTACCAGGCAAGCATAATAAGGTTAAGGGGAAGCGGGGAGTTCAGGATGCACATGAGGGAATGCTTTTATTGCTGATCCCGGATCTAAGATGGATTAAGAAGGGAATGTGAACATTACGAAGGCAAAAGAAAAACAAAAAGGGAATGATAGGAAGTAGAATCAACAGATCTTAGGTCAGTGGGGTTGAAGATCTGTAGTAGGGGCCCTCGAGAGAGACAAGAGGTGGAGGCAGGACTGCTGAAGTTGTAGAGTCCCAAGAAGGTCCAGTGAGGACTGGCAACTTGAGGGCCAGCTGGGGTGGAAGCCTAGCTCACTGAAGGAGAGTCAAGAAATAAGAGGCAGGGGAATAAAAGGAAGACCTCTGTAAGTACTGAAATAACCAAGATTTAAGACAACTGGAGTAATACAGAGTTACCAGTGGCAGGACTAAACCTCACAAGGATCGAGATGGAGTGACCCACAAACCTCTTTTAGCTGCGAAAGGGATTAAGTAGGAGGTCCAAAGTGCTACACTCTGACGGCATGAGATGAAAAACTGGAGGGGCGTCCAGGAAAAAGGTCTGCTGGCAGCAGCAGCGATCAAGAACACCCACCGCCCTTCAGCCTAGCAGTGCACTGAACAGGAGAGGATGTGCTCCCTCCACCTAGCGCCTCTGGGCAGGCAGGTCCTCAGCGTGCGTGCCCTTCCTTCAGATCAAGCAGAGGAAAAGCCTGTTCGAAGAAGCTCAGGGTTCGGGGATTCTGCTAAGGGTACAGTGGAAGGGTTTTAAGAGCTGGGAAGTCAGAAGAGGAGTCCTACAAAAGCCTTAAGGAGATAAAAGTCCAAAAACTGAGAAAAGCCACTTTCCCATATGAATTAGAAAGCTGGCTTGTGAATTTCTAGCAAAATGTTTACTGAGATTTTATTTTGAATGGCACTGAATCCACAGGTCAATTTGGAAAGAGTCGATGTCCTTGTTATTGACGTTTTCCAACAATGTGGGGTGGCAAGGACAATAAAAGTAGCTAACACTTAAGTTGTGCTTCCCATGTGCCTGGCAGTGTTCTAAGCGTTCTGCTCATAAACTTCTCAATGAATAATGAGTTTCGTGCACTCTGACTTATCTAGGCTGCGGCCATCAGAGGTCTGGTCACAGTCCCAGGATTAGTTTGCTGCCCAGTGTCCTTGCCCACCGTCTGGAGAACAAGCCTTGGGGTCTAGTGATCACTACGAAAGACCGGAAGAATGGAAGGGTTGAAACTCCCTTCTCTGGTTCTGGTAGTCCAACTCTACCCTTATTTATTTTGATTTGCTGGCTCAGACACTTTCCTGTCTGCTTCGTGCACTTAAGATAATTGGTTGTGAGGTGGCTCACAGTGACCACGTCTGTATTTTGAGGCTGAGTCAGAACACCTTAGCAAACAGTTCCATGTGGCCCTCCAGCTCACGGCATAGGTACAAATAAAGAAAACTGCCATCACACGGCAAAAAGTTCTTTTTATAGTGTAACCTAATTGATGTCCTCTCTCAACAAAGTTGGACTGAATCACAACTGAGTCAAAAATGCCATATGGCACCCTCGGTAAGTGGTAACTCGTGTGGGTTTTTTGTTTGGGGGGGTTTCCTTTTGTTATGTGCTTCCTGTGCAGACTCTTGCTGGCCGCAGGCTCAGCGGTATTGGGGAAAACCCGTATGTGTGTGTGGACACAGATGGAAGTTTATTTTTACTTCTGTGGCATGCTGACCTCTGAAGTGCTCCATCGATTCAGTCCATGAAGTTCAGCCAGCATATGACACAAGCCATAAAGGACTGAAGTCATCCTCTGCCCTCTGAAATACAATCATCTGTCACAGCTGATGTTCCCTGTGCCTTCTTAGTTGTTCTTCTGGCTCTCATTTTACACATAAGTGACTCAAAAATTAAATATTCAAGAAAGTAATAAAAATACTATCGAATGCTTATTATGTGCTGTATGGGAAAGCAGGGTGGAGAGCACAGATGCGAACGAGAAGAATCCTGCCCTTGGGTTGCTCTTGGGACTGGCAGGTAATTGTGTGCTTATATCTCTGTGTGAAGGTCTGAAGAAGAGGCCAGGGTGCCAGGGAAACACCGGCGTAGAGCGCCTAGAGGTCAGAAAAACTTCCAATAGTCAAATCTTGACCGGAATCTGGAGTGACAGAGGAACAAAGAAGCTGTAAGACTGTGCACAGGACTACAGCATCAGAGCTGCTCCCATGCTACAGTCAGAAACAACGGAACAGACTTTCGGTACTGCCTCAGCTATGACTGCGGCACAAAACACAGAGCTGGCAGACACCCTGCGGGGGCAATGACAGGAACAGATACCAAGGGACACCGAGTTAACAACCACCTGGGGGTTCAAGGGACTCTTGTTGGCTGGCTCTCCATCAGCACTGAGTAGCGATTCTTTCCCTGGGACCAATGACTCCACATGTATCTAGTTCAGCACTTACCCAGGGAACCCTGCTGGGAGATATCACAAACGTGATGTCTTCGTGCCCTCAAGAAAGACAGCTAAAAGGCCACGATTGCATTACGAAATGAAAAAGGGGAGGCGGAGAGGGGGAGCTGACATTTTTAAGTACCTCCCTTCCATTCCAGACAATGCAGTCTGTTTGTTTTTTTTAATTACAAGTGTACAGCCCAATTTAGAAACAAGATATGTATCTCCATACACCAGTAGCTGAATGGAAACCACATATAATCAGGACAGAGCCCAAGAGCCCAACATGTTCCCAGCTGGCAGAGGAGGTCTGCAATTCAACTCTGGCTAAAAGCTCCCTGCACCTTGTGGCAGATGGAGCCAACAACATGAAATGCGTGGGGGATATGACTCCCCCACGTCCAAAGAAGGACAACAGTTGCAAGCACTGTAGCCCCATGCATAGGGCACATGTAAAGCTGTGTCCCTCAATGACAGGAGGAACAGGGCCTGGTCCATGATGCTGGCCAGCGAGTCACAAGATACACAGTATCTCCAGTGTTGCCATGATATGTGTCACCACTAAAAGATGTGGTTTTAGGCTAGGGTTGCTGGGGATAGGGACAGGAAAATGCAAAACCATTACAGAGGGAGGATGAGCCCAGAATGGGAGAAACAGAACAAATCTCTCGCTCCAGGTGAACAAGTAACTAAAGGTTTAAAGAGAAAGCTAAGACACGTGCACACACACACACACACACACAAAACTCGGCCAGTCCCAGAATCTGTCTTCCAATCCCACAACTCTAGGCTGTGCTGGACTAAATCCAAGGTCGCAGAGGAAGAACACTTCCATCAAGGAGCACACAGAGTCCAGAGTGCCTTACAATTTATACAGTGATTACCTTGGTTCCTCAACCTCAGGGATCAGGAGGCAAAGAAAAAGTTACTACACTCCAAGGGTACTCAGCCCTGATCACCATGAACAGCCAGGGTTGCTGCTGCTGAGATGGGGCATGAAGATGTAAAATCTGGAACTTCGGGGCTCACTGGGCTCTCTTAGTTTTCCACATCCAGTGATAACCATGAACAGGCAACTGTAACAGACTAGACTGACTAGGGAGAGGCAAGAGAGAGCTCAGAGCCCAGCCACCCCGAGGGAACTCTATAGAATCGAGTGTGGAGACAAAGGTGTGGCCTCAAGATGAGCTGCAGCAGGGGCCGCGGCATGTTCCAATAACGCTTCCAACTAGATCTTCCTCACGCTCCCTGAGCTACTCCCTTGAAGAGTCAGAGCAGTCTTGGGGCAGAAGAGCATCCTGCACCCTGTGCTCACGGAGCCCCAACCCTGTCCCTGAGCCCAGGCAGCTGATGACCTGGGGGCAAGCAAGGGCAACAGGCGAATAGACTACCCAGTCATGCAAGAGCCAACGAAACCGAGTGCCAGCTGCCCACAGCAGGCTCCTTGAACATCTAACTCACCCTCTCCAACATGCCTGACTGCTGGGTATCACCCACAGTTAAATTTAATACTTGGAACTCCTTGCCTCAGACTTTTTGGGAGAAAGTAAAAACCAAGGGTCCTGAACACAATGAGACATGTCAAAAGAGAACTCTGCAGGGCTGTTCTAAATACTAAAACTTTAAAGACAACTCAAAAATCTAACCATCCACAAGAAAAAGGTAGATAATGTATTACATATTCTTATCATGGTATAGTCATCTCCCCTTATCCATGGGCGATATGTTCCAAGAACCCCCGGGGAAGGCCTGAAATCACAGATACTACTGAACTCTATACATACTGTACTATGCATATGTATGACAAAGTTTAATTTATAAATTATCCACAGTAGGAGATTAATGACTAGTAATAAGACAGAACAACTATAACAATATAGTATAACAGAAGTTACTTAGAACCTATGAACTGTTTATTTCTGGAGTTTTCCATTTAACATTTTCCTATCACCACCTAGGGGAAACTACTGTATACTCCACAATATCTGAGTTAATGATCTAGCTCTTTAAGTTTGAAAACTGGTAATGTCAAGAATATAATGTAGCTGGGCTTAATGGTGCATATCCATGATCCAAGCTACTCCAGAAGCTTTGGCAAAAGGATCACAAGTTCAAGGCCAGTCTGGGCAACTTACAGAATCCTTTCTCAAAATTTAAGCAGGTGTGGTGGAGCACACCTAGAATCCCAACCCTCTGGGAGGGTGAGGCAAAAAGATTGCAAGTTTGAGCCCAGCCTGGACAATTTAGCAGATCAGCAAGACCCTGTCTCAAAATTAAAAAGGGCTGGGGATGTAGCTCAGTGTGAAGGCTTTGGGTTCAACCCCAAGTACCACCCCCTGCAAAAAAAAAAAAAAAAAAAAAAAAAAAAAGAGGGCTGGGATGTAGCTCAGCAGTAAAGCACTTGCCTAGCATGTATGAGGACCATGGGTTCAAAACTCAGTGCCACAAAAAAATAACAAATTTAAAACACAAACTGCAGAATATACAGCATAAAAATACATACTGTTTATGTAAATTTTAAAATAAAGAAATGTATTTTTATGGATGACTGCCTCTGCATAAGGAGGGAAGAAATGGGACTGGGATGCACAACACTGAGGAAGTGACAGGCAGCCTCTATGTCCTGCAAGTCACACCCTTCCATAAAGGCACATGGTCCCCTCTGCTGACCCAAAGAATATGGCTGGAGGAGGGCCCCACTTTCAAGACCAGATTAAAGACTGCAGCTTCCACCTTCAAAGCACATTCCTGGACCACTCGCTTTGCGTGAGGAGCAGGCCCAGGAAAGGGTCCTGCCTGAGCTGCACCAAGCCTGGAAGCTGATCCTGCAGTGCCAGCAGGCCAGCCTGTCGGCAGCCAGCGTGCCAGCAACCTCCTGAGAGACACCCAGCCAGAACCACTCCGCTAACCGGTCCTGGCTCCCTGACCTCACGCACGGTGAGAAATCATAAATGCTTGTGGTCTGCAGCTGCTACCTTGTGGGGTAACGTGTTCTAATACAGAGGGTATTAATGGCATGAGTAATGTTTTGAGATTTTGAGAGAACACAGCGAAATTTAACAGTTGTTAATTCTACAAGTGAAACACAATGGTACTTAGCAGATTATCTGTCATGCATAGTTTTGACTTGTCAAGAGTTTAAAAATAAACCAACAAAAACAGCAGGACCAAAGCTAACAAAAAGCTTTGATTTCCTTTTTCCTTAAGCATACACAAGTGTGGCTTCTCCAAAATGTCAGTTCCTAATGTGTAGTCATTAATGAAAAATCATCTACAATCTTCTGCTTCAGTCAGAAGTCAGAATGTTATTTTCAAGTATTTACTTTTTTATTGGAAGTATTTATAGTTTACGACTGCTTAGTAAAATGGACCATCTCCATTTTTTCCTAGACGTGGTCTCCAGAAATTCACTTATTCAGCTACTGATCGCCTCTGCTCACCTCCAGCTCCAGAAACATAGAACAGTGTCTAGTACGGGCAAAAATATGGTAAAGCAAAACCCAGCAAGCTCCAAAGTGCTCCCGGGTTAGTGACTACAGCGCCCAGTCCCTCTTCTTTTTGTACATTAACTTTTACAATTTAAAAGTATCATGTGGCCAGTAATAATTCTCAAATAGTAAGCAGAAAAGGCCAGTGGTATTTCCTCAAAGTCCTCCAGCCAAGCTAAATGAGTTTTTCTGGCAAGTGGCAGGAGAGGGGTAATAATTTACATGCAGAAAACTGGGGTATAATTTATGCACAGTGAAACACACAAATCTTGAATCCTGGCACCTCAATACACCACATCTCCTTTGCCCTGGAAGTCCCCTCAAGCTGCTTTCTAATCATCCCCACCTCCTTTCCCAATCACTGTTCAGAAGTGTGTTACCCTTGACCTGCCTGGCTGCTGCAGAACTTCAAAAAACAAAATCGCGAAATGGGTACATAGGCGTGGACCTGTAATCCCAGCACTCTGAGAGACTGAGGCAGGAAGATCACAAATTCAAGCCCAGCCCGGGCAACTCAGAGAATTAGCAGGACCCTGTCTCAAAAAACTTTTTAACAGGCTGGGGATGTAGCTCAGCACAAAGGTCCTGGGTTCAATCCCCACACGTTAAAAAAAAAAAAAAAAAAAATATATATATATATATATATATATATATATATAATGCGCTCTCTCTCTCTCTCTCTCTCTCTCTCTCTCTCTCTCTCTCTATATATATATATATATATATATATAGCATTTTTGTCTGACTCCTTTTGTTCAGCATGTTCCTGAGATTCTTCCATGTTGGTCTGTGTATCGGTGGTTCTTGCATTTTAACTACTAAGAAATTTTAGCTACTCTCCCAATGATGAACATTTGAGTTGTTTCCAATATTGGGCTATATCAGTCAGGTTGTTCTGAGCATTCTTTACCAAGTCTTTTGTGGGCATTAGTTTTTATTTCTCATAGGTAACTACATAGGGTCACAGTAAGTCCACACTTAACTTTAAAAACTGCCAGAATGTTTCCCAACACAGGTGCACCATGTGCACTCCTAGCAGCAATGTGTGAGTCCCAGCTGCTCCACATTTTGGTGCTGTGTTATTTTAATCTTAACCATTCTGATGGCTACGTAAAGGTATCTTCATTGTCATAGTCTTGTTTGTAACAGCTCTACTGAGATAAAACTCACATAAAAGTCACCCATTTGAAGTATAAACCAATAAATTTTAGTAGGCATATTAATTTTTAAATTGTACTAAAACACACATATATGTACAGCAAAAAGTTTGCCATTTTGACCCTCAAATCTGTAATTCAGTGGCTTTAATTATACTCATGATGTTGTACAACCATCCCCACTACCTATTTCCAAAACTTTTTTAACGTCCAAATGAGAAACTAACTAGTAAGTAACATCTCCCTATTACCTCTCTCCCCAAACCCTTCTGTCTCTAAGAATCTGCCTGTTATGGGTACTTCATCTAAGTACTTCTGGGTATATACCAAAAAGTAGAATTTCTTGGTCATAGTCTATGTTTAACTTTTGGAGGAACTACCAGCTGTTTTAAAGGTGTTGCACATTGACACTACTGCCAGCCATGTATAAAGGATTCCACATCCTCACCAATACTCGTTTTTTTCCTTTGTTGGGGTACACAGGGGTATTAGCCACCCCAAAGGATGTTAAGAGTGGTATCTCATTGTGACCTTAATTGCACTTCCCTATATAACTAATGATGCTGAGCACCATAATCATATGTTGACTGGCATTTATTTGTATTTTTGTAAAGCACAGACATTTTTGCCCAATCTGTGCCGTGTGGTGCTGGGGATGAACCCAGGGCCTGGGACATGCTAGGCAAGCACTCTACCCCAGAGCTACATGCCCAGTTTTTTACTTGGTCTCTCTGTGCAGCTATAGGAATATGCTGCACAAACTCAAACAAGTCTTTTGTCAAACATACATAAGGCAAACACTTTCAGTGTGTGCTTGCCTTTTAATTGTCCTGATGGTGTCTTCTGAGACGTTTTCACATTTAGATCTATAATCCATGTTGAAATATTTTTTGTTAATGGTGTGAGGTGTGTTAAAATTCAATTCATTCCAGTTAAATGACATCTAGCTGGTCCACCACCACGTGTGAAAGAAACAGTTTTTGTATTGATGGGTTTTAAGTTTGCAAATATTTTGCAAAGGAAATATACTTGGAAATGGCCTCAATTTTTCCATACAAAATATTCAGCATTTAATAAAAAGATAGGACCAAATGACTAATCATAGACCAAAACAGAAAATCAAAAGTTCCAGATACATTCTTTAAACTACAATGAATATGCTCATGAAGACAGATGACAGGGTGAATTTCAACACTGTACACCAATCCATTTAGAAAAGAATCAAACAAAAATTTTATAAAATAACTCAAAAATAGCTGAGCATGGTGGCACATGCCCGTAATCCAAGCACTCTGGGAGGGTGAGGCAGGAAGATCCAAGTTTAAGCCCAGTCTAGGCAACAGAGCAACTTAGCAAGACCCTGTCCCAAAATAAAAAGGGCTGGGGAGGTAGTGCAAAGGCCTTGGGCTTAATCCCCAGGACCACAAATAAATAACTCAAAAATACAATGCCTGAATCTAAGAACAGAATACATAATAGAAGATTAGATGCAGAAGAAAAGAGGATTAGAGAACTAGAAGGTTTGTAGAAAATTTTTAAACAGAAGCTTGGAGAGAAAAAAAAAAGGATAGAAAATACAGAAAAGTACCTATAAGACAGAAAGAATTCAATGGAAGCTTTAACATAAGTGTGCCTGGAGTTCTAAGGCAAAGGAGAGAGTAGAGAGAGGCAGTATTTGAAGAAATACTGGCCAATGATGTCCCAAACTGGTGAAAGACATCAAACTCAGGAAGAATTAGCCAAACTAAACTACAAAAAGCCAAACAGTACCACTCTCCCAGGTCTTCCACTCTAGAAGCAGACAGAAAATAAGTAAGATACTTCTATGTGAGAATGCATTAAGTGCTTTTTAAAAAATATCTTTTGGGGTTGAGGCTTTAGCTCAGTGCTTGCCTAGCAAACACAAGGCCCTGAGTTTGATCCCCAGCAACCCCCCAAAAATATATATATATGTATGTATATATCTTATAAAGTAAAGGGACTCAGAACCATGGAAAGAAGCACTGTAAATGCACTAACTTGGAAGAAAACAAAACGATTTTGACTAAGCACAGATTAAAGAGAAAAAACAAACCAAACTGACAGATCTTGGGGGAAATTACTGTCTATATGAGTAAGAAAAGTACCAAGCAATCATGAATGAGTAATAAACTACACAAACAGCAGCAAATGCACAGGAATTTAAGCATCTGTTAGCAGGTTTTGTGCTGGATGCCAGGGATGCAGTGAATGGGTTATACTCATTTTATTCAAACTCATCAAATGAAGGAACAAATATGAGAACTATAGAAAACAATTTCAAATATTACATTAGTTCAGGAATGCTCAAGAGCTGAAACACAATCTTCCCTACAGGAGAGAATAAATTACTACACAGCAGAACTTTCTACAAGGAGAGAAGGAGTTATGTGGCCATTAAAATGTTACTAAGGCAACTAAGGTACTGAATTATCATTTTTACTTATTTTTAATTAATTTAAATTGAAATAGCTCCATGTGGCTAGTAGCCACTTGGTGAACTGCACAGGCATAGAGTATGGCAATTAAGCCTGTTGGGCTCTACTCTATAATTTTGGGGTCAGAGAAGTCTGAGATATATTAGAAAGGTAAGAGTTAGGAAATAAAACCTCCATAAGACCAAAAATAGAATTTTAAATTCATTTACTTTGTTCTGGAAAGGGACACAACTTACAATGACACAGCACAGATGGGGGGAAATCACCTGTTAACAAATGTGAAATATACAGATATCCACATTAAACAAAAGATATAAAACAAATATAAAGCAGATGAGACAGAGAAAATAGCTGAGAAGAGTCTTAATACTGACAGTTTATTACGACAAGCAGTTGTTTAGAAGATGTTAATGACTACAACACTGTTGGAGGGCTACAGAATGTCTGATACAGAGCATGAAGACCTTAGATTGTATTCATGATTTGTTGCTGGGTAGCAAAGTACCCCCCAAATTTAGCGATTTAAAGCAACGTTTATGATCTCCCAGACACTGGTGGCGGGTGGGACCTTAGGCAGCTTGGGGTCTCTGGGGGCCATACACATGGCCGAAGGTCTGATGGGGACCAGGCGTCCACTTTCCAGGCGGCTGGTCAGCGGCTTAGGCAGCAGGCCTGTCCCCCGCCACAGCTCTCTGCAGCGGTTGCTGAATGTCCTGCTGCCATGCTAGTCATGTGTCCCAGTGCGTGATCCAAGATGGGGCCAAGAAGCTGCAGCGCCTTCCAGGACCTCAGCTCAGAAGTCACACGCTGTCTCTGCTGCCAGATCCAACTCCTCAGGGGCAGGGCACTAAGTCTGGCCCACACTTGCGGGGGGAACTAACCTCCTCCAGTGAAAGAATTTGTGGGCATGTTTCAAACCACTTCTAATAGGATATAGAAGCATTTCCTCTCACTTGGGGGTTGCTAAAGTCTGTAATGAGACCCTGGGATCTCTCTCTCTCTCTGGAAACCTCAAAATTAGAATAAATCATCATCCTCCTGAAATAGCTTCAATTATTTCCAATAAGGCAGGAGATGAAACACATTTGGTTCTCAGTCAGTCAAAGCTGAGTTCTTTCTTAATAGCAGGTCCTAAGTAAGTGGCATCTACTGTGCACAAACCACAGTGCCACACATATAATATCACAGACCTTCACAATAATCCAGCAAAGTGGTTATTATCATCCTGTTTTCAAGATGAGAAGCAAAAAGTCTATGGAGGCTAAGCCAGGATGCAGATCTGGGTCTACACAGACCCAAAGCCACTGTTCTTTCCACTGTGAAGCTTCTTCTGCAAGCACTTTAATTCTACAATTTGTCTTAGCTCTTGTTCCCCCAAGAAAAAGTAAGAAAAATCTTGTCTGGTGTTATCTACCTGCTATCTAAGGACTTTGAATGGCTTCTCTTAATATCTCGTCCAGCTCCTGGCACCTTGGGTCATCCTCCCCAGAGGTCCCTCTGCATTTCTGCTCATGCTGGACAACAGCACTAGGCCCTGCAGGAGGAAACCCCCACCCCTGCAACCCGCCACCCAAGGATGAATAAGGACAAACAGACATCCCCCAAGGATCCCTGTGGCGTCAGGACTAGCGGGATCCTCTCAGAGGCAGATGCCAGGAGATCCCTAGTGATCTGCCCAAAGACACAGACCGGACAGTAGCCAAGGCAGGCGCAGAGCCTACCTTCCCATCCCTTCCACACAACCATGTCTCTCCAACCTGCCACCTGCCCCTCAGTTCACCCACCTTTCCTGGTCTCCAAGCTGTCTGGAACATGGGCACCACCCCAGAATTTGAACCCATCTGGAAACAGTCTCGTTTCCTCATCCTCCACAACAACGCAACTGAACCAAGTCCTGTCCATTTTGTCTTAAACATTTCTCAATATTTATCCTATCCATCCCCACAACACCCTAATCCAGGCACTTTTTCACTTAGGCTTCTGCAATAGCTTAAGATCTCCTTGCCCGTACCCTAAAATGGCAACCACAAAGGCCTAATACAAAGATCTTCTCATATTGCTCCCTTGATAAAAACCTACAATGGCTCCCCAGAACTTGCCTCACAACAGACCAAGCCGAGAAGGGCACCGTAAACTGACTCAGGGCTGTGGACTTTCTCCAACAGGTTACAAAAAGAAAACTGAGGTTTGAACATCTCCCCTGGACCAGAGTTACCTAAGTCCACAGCATCTTACCTATGTTACTTCACTCAATCCTCTCTGCAGCTCTGTAAAAGCAGTCTAGGGTCCCTTCACAAATACCATTCTTTCTAGCTTGCCCTCGCATCTGTAACCCAGCAGATACTTGTTACTCTTACAGCCTTCCTGGCTCCCCAATCTATGCCACAGATTCCTGTGCTCCCTCTGCCAGCACCCCTTCCTGTACAGACCTCCACTGTGACTGGATTGCGCAGCAACTCCCTGATATGCTCCATAAAGGAGTCATGTGACATCCATCTTTGTGCACACAGGCCCCAGCAAAGAGCCTGTTTCTCAGCAGGTGTTCAACAAATGGTTCGGGATGAGGTTAGGGCTCCGGGGGGGGGGGGCAGATAAATGCCTAAACTTCAAATCAACGTATTTCTTCACAGTATACCTTAACACACCTCCCCCAAAGCCCAAACGGTGGGGCCTGGGAAGCCTTGCTTAGAGACAGGAGCACGGCTAGCGAGCACCTGGCTCAAGTCTAGGTCTTCCTTTCTTCTGTGCTCTCTGCCCTTTGTCCACATCTCCAGGATTGCATGTCATTTTAGCTCCCAAGAGAGAGCGAAGCCTTCACAAGCACAACAATGCTCAATGACAACGTCAGCTAACCTTTATTTAGTACGCGCTAGCCAGGTTCCCCAGGATTTAATATGCATTCTCTCATTTAATCCTCGTAACATCCTGGTGTTCAACATTACTCCCATCAAACAGATGAGTAAACGAGCCCAGGGAACAATAGAACAAATCAAGCAAGCCCTGAGTGCGGGCTGCACGTACGACCGCCGAGCTTTATTTCATCTGTCCCGCTGCACGATCCAGCGATGACGTGATACATTCTATTCCCAAGTCCAGGCCAGAAATCTAAGGCTTGGAGAAAGCGCCCAACCACCCAGACGGTGAGGCCAGAAGCCAAGTCCAGGTCTGCCGGGCTCCTGGGCATCGTCTCCTTCGAACCGGTGGCAGGCGTCCCGGGGGCGGCGAGGCCCGGGCTCTGCGGAGCCAGTGCCAACCCAGGCAGCGCAGGGACGCCGACTCCGCCGCGCCCCGCAGAGCCCAGCCCGGCCGCCGCGCGGGACTCGGAGCCGCCCCGCCCCGCCCCGGCCCGGCCCGGCCCGGCCCGCGCCGCCGCCCGCGCCGTTACCGATTGCGCTGCTCCTTGAAGAGCGCCGTGAGCGCGCGCAGGGCCTCCAGGTCCTGGATGGGCGCGGGGACCATGACGCCCGACAGCCGGGCGGGCTGCGGCCTGGGCGCCGCCATCTTGCCGCTCGCGACGCGCGGAGAGGGCGAGGGCGAGGGCGAGGAGGAGGAGGAGGAGGCGGAGGCGACGAGCGGAGGAGGAGCGAGAGACGAGGAGGGGAGGAGACGAGCCCCGAGGACGCGCTCAGCAGCCGACCACCGCCCCAGCACGCGCACCCGGCCCGGAGCGCGAGGCGGAGCCAGCTCCCCTCAGGCGCGGGGCGCGGACCGGCGGCGGGCGAGGGGCGCGGCGGAAGTCCCGCCCGGGCGGGGGCGCCGGAAGTCCCGCCCCGGGCGGGGGCGCGCCGGAAGTCCTGAGGATGGGCACTAGGCCGGGGCGCACAGGCCTAGCGGACCGGGAGGCCCCGCCGGGAGGGGGCGTCGCGGCAGGGAACCCTCGTGGGAGGGGCGATCCGGCCCGGGACACCCCAGGGAGGGGTCCCCATCGGAGGGGATCTGGGACGGGGATCCTCCCCGGGCACGGGATGCTGGGCCGAGGTGTCACCGTGGCCCGGAACAGTGGCTGCCCCCAGGGGAGGGGATAATGAACTGAAGTGTCACCAAGAGTAGGGGAGGACCCAGGACACAGGCTCCCCGCTGGGGAGGGGATGACGGAGGGAGCTGTCATATGGGAAGGGGAGGACAGGTGCTTCCCAAGGAGAGGTGATTGGGGCGGAGTTGTGATCATGGGGAGAGGAGAGGGTATTGGGAGGACAGGGGCTCCCCTGAGCGGAGGGGTCGCTGGGCAGAGGTGGCTCCGTGGGTGGCGGGAGCAGTGCCCCTCCCAAGTGTTCCCGTGGAAGAGAGAGTGACAGACAGGTGCACACCTGGGGAAAGCAGTGCGCAGTGAAGAGTCCCATAGAGGAAGGTAGCATCTAGTCCTCTGTCTTGGGAAGGGGCATCAGGACAGAATCTCACCAGAGAACAGGCCTCCTATGGGAGCAGCCTGGACACAGAGCCTCCCTGAGGGGAGGGGCCTTGCTAGGCAGAGTTGTCCTCTCCGGAAGGGGCCTGAGACAGGGGCTCCTCCAAAGTGGAGGTGATGCCCCTAAAGCAGAGGCCTCCCGGGGAAAAGATACTGGCCAAGGAGCCGGGCAGAGACTCCTCCTGAAAAAACTGAAGGCGTGGATCGTACCGTCTAAGTGAATCAATGTCCCCAGCCCCAAACCAGCAGTCTGTCACCAGCTGGCAAGTCTTAGGTCCGGAAAGCTCAGTTCACATCTCTTACTGATCAATACCAGATCATATGCCAGGCACACGGCATAGAGTGAGAACACATTGCTGCAGCTCATCAGGCTTTAAAACACAGAAGTCAAAAAGCTAAATTCTACACAGCAGTAAGGTGAGGATTCTGTTTTTTCTAAGGGAGATGAATATACTTTAGGAGTTGATAACCCACATATTTCCCCCCCCCCTCTTTCCTTGAGTGTACTGTAGACACGTTTCTTCACCAGGAATCATTGCCAAGCCCTGTACAGGGTGCTGGAGATATGAAGATCAGTAAGAGATGGTTCCAACCTGGAAAAGACTCAGACTATTGAAAGAGAAAGAGATAAGAACATAACTCAGTGCAGTTAACTGCTGTGGTACAACGTGTACATATGTCTGGGGGTGGCTTAAAATACGCAAACACAACCCTCTGCATTCCAGGTGAGGAGTGGGAGTGGGTTCATAGTGTGACACTTTTGACATTCTTTACTAAATGTGCAGGTCAATGAGCTGTGAGAGTACAGCTACTCAGTGTTATGATTTGGCCTTTCCCATCTCATTGACTATGTGTTCATTCCACAAATGTTTCTGTGTGCCTACCTGGTGCCGGTAACATTCTTTTGGGGGGGGGCTGCTGGGAATTGAACCCAGGACCTTCACACTGAGGTCCTCTGTCTGTCTGTCTGTCTCTCTCTCTCTCTCTGAGATGGGGTCTCGCTATGTTGCACACACTGATCTTGACCTTCTGAGATCTAGACCTCCCTTCCTCAGCCTCTCAGGTAGTTTGGACTATGAGCACAGGCTACTGTACCCTTGAATTATCTCTGAACCAGCTTCCCTAAACAATTTATCTGGAAGTGTAACGCCCCACTCACATTTCTGAAGCGTGGAAATTTTTCTCCATAGCATTTAATCTTTCTGTGTTTTGTTTCTCTTTCCCATACTTCTGATCTGCCCTGTTAATCTATTTTGTTTGTTGTCATTTATTTTGTTGCTGAGAGAATGTAAGCTCCAGAAGGGTAGAGAGTCTTGTCTTTTTTGTTTATTTTCGTGCATCGAGCCCATCACCTAGAAAAAGAAAGAGCCCTCTATGGAAATGGCTCAATAAATATTCATTGAATTAGTGAGCAAAGAATATTTTTTCAGAAGGGAGAAAGGAAATAGCATGCATCCAGAAGTAGTACAATGATCAAGAAAGTTCAAGACAAAGGAACGTGAGCCAGGTGTGGTGGCACATACCTGTGATCCCCGCACTCTCGGAGGCTGAAGCAGGAGGATCTCAAATTCCAGCAGCTTAGCAGTTTAACAAGACCCTGTCTTAATAGGACCAGCGATGTAACTTAGTGTGAAAGTGCCGAGTTCAATCCCCAGGACTGGAAACAAAGGGGAGGAAGGGAAAAAAGAAAGGGGACGGAAAGCACAAGTATGGGAAAGAGAAGCAAAATGAAACTAAACTGGTCAAACAGTGGGTGTTATTGACCACCCAGAATTGACTACAGGATTCCAACCTTGACTGAAGTGATGGAACTAAGTTAATATTTCCCCCAGGTTAACTGGCATCTTTTAATGTTATATAACTATTTGCCTTAGATAAACGAGATAAACACGCCACCAGGTTGATGTACATGGCTTAACCTCAGATAAAATCTGTGAAGTAAACCTGCATCTTGAGCCCACTGCAGAAGAACTGAATCAGCAATTATTCAGTAATCTAAAAAAAAAAAAAGAAAAAAGTAAATTTCTGAGTGTGGTGCAAATGCCTGTAATCCCAGCACTCTGAAAAGCTAAAGCAGGAGGATCACAAGTTCAAGCCCAGCCTGGGCAGCTTAGCAATTTAGTGAGACCGTGTCTCAAAATAAAAAAGGGTTAAGAATGTAGCCCAATATGAAGACCTGGGTTGAAGGGTCACAAATAAAAAGTAAATTAAGATAAATAAAAGGAAGAAA
>PVJO010020991.1:0-30925 GCA_004026905.1 Hystrix cristata | reverse complement strand
GGTTTAGTAATTTCCCCATGTGGCATACTTGGCAAATGTGGAATTAAAAGATTATCACAGGAGATGCTTTTGTTGAGCTTCTGTTCTCACCTGGAGCTGTATCAAAAGGTTCCATGTAAACGCTAACTCATTCTAACAGTGTGTCACTGCAAAAGCACAACATGTCATTCAAGTTTCTGCCTCCGTGTCCCAGAAGTCACCATGGAACACATGATGGCAACCCAGAAATATTACAGGAGATTCAGTGAACATAAATGAGTGCATCAAACATTCTCCTTTCTAGGAGACATTTTCTTTGAGTGTCCCGGCTTCAGTCTCCATTTTCTGCAGTGAATTTTTCTCCTTGCCTTTTCACTCTCCCTGGTCCTTCTTCCCTAGAGTGATCACATCTCATCAGGGCACCTACAGCCAATCTTCACATCAGGCTCACCTTTCAAACACAGTTAGTAATGAAAATGGCCTCAGAGCCTAAATCTTCACACACAGTCCTGGAAATAGATTAATCGCTGGTGAGATGACACCAAAAGACCCACACAGTGATCAGTTAGGTTGCAACTGCCCTGCAGAGAAGAGCATCACACTTGTCAAGGCTCTCTCCTGTGATAGGTGTGGAGGCACCAGCTACAGGGACAATCACTGCACTGGGGACAGCTCCAACACAAGTCATCCTCTGTCCCCAACTTAGCCTCCCCTGTGACATCCAGCATGGCACATTTGGGGATCCCAGAGCTCTACTTCCAAGCTCTGCTACCCACTGACACAGGAATTGGATGACAGGCAGTGAGGTAGGCAGAGATGTAACAGAGACTCAATTACTTACATCAGCAGTGATTCCAGACAGAGAACAGTAAGCAGGCAAAGAATAAAAGATAAAATGTATAAGAACTGTGAGTGAGAGAAAGGGAGGGGACTCAACATTATATTTGAAAATGTTTTCTGAAATTGAAACATCTTGAAATGGATGGCTTGGGACATAACATGTCAGAGAAAACAGGTTTCTTGGTGACTTTTATTTAGAAACACGAATGCGTAAGAACTGATTGGGAAGATCATATGTTAATTGTATTGCAGTGTAAAGATAATAATGAGATATAGATAGATGACAGAAATAGAGAGATAGATGACAGATAGATTGATAGATAGATGGGGATATTTGTATCAAAATGATTAAATGAGTATCATCAAAGTGACATCAATCAAAAGAAGTTTCTCATGAACAAGTCATTGAGGAAGGAGACTAAAAAGGACTCTACAAGACCAAGATGAAAAGCCTAGCAAGCACAAGGCCCTGAGTTCAATTCCATGCACCCAAATAGGAAAAACAAAACAAAACAAAAAGAACAATATAAAACCATTGATGAGTCCAAAAACTTCCAATAGTGTTTCCAAAATGCAAAATTGGTGTATTTTTAAATCAGCACTTGGAAAAGATATAGGATATGCAGACAACAACTAAAGAACCAGATTCAGACTACTCAGAAAGGCATTTGCTCCAGGTTACTCTCTACATCAAGGTGGACAATAAGGACAGCAGGTAGCTGCTTCCTCTCAGCGCCATTGTCAACTTGGATTAGGCACATTGTAGCTGGTTTGGGCCATGTCACAGTTTTGTTAAAGTGACCAGATATTAGAAAGAAAGAAGATCCCAAATCAAGTTAAAAGCTAAAACAGAAGAACATGACATGTGAGTCTGTGTTATTGTTTTTATCTGGATGTTCCCCCAAAGCTTCATGTGCTCATGGGTGGGGTTTTTCAGAGGTGGCTGGATGTAGGGTATGTGAAGATGGCTTAAGGGTTTGTGATAACTACATTAGTCCCCTGATGGGTTTAGCAGAGTTCTGGGTGTGGATGATGAGAAGGTCTACACTGGGTGTGAGTCGCATCAACAAATAGGTTTGGAGCTGTGGACTGAAATCTCTACAAACCGTGTGCCTAAATGAACCCTTCTTTCTTTAACTCATGGGTGTCAGGTAGTGTGTCTTAGCAACAAGAAATGTAACTAAGATGGTCTGGCTCCCGCCTTCCTATGGACCATGCTCCAAAGTTCAAAAGTACCTCACTTCACTAGGAGATCCGCCGACTGCAGATTTTCCTAGGAAGAAAAAAAATGAAAGGGATTAAAAGCTACGTGTCTGTGTAGTGATCTTTGCTAAAACTATTGCTGAAGTAGCTCATTACCCTGGAGCTCATTAGCACTCCTTGTGACAATGATCATTTTAAACAATCATTGCTTATGATGGGCACTCAATTTTTTAGTAAAATTGGTTGCACCTAAAAAACAGTAATGTGAGCTATACACACCCATTTCTGAGCATTTTTACAAGGTATCATGTTTGAGGTAAGACTACTAAGATAAGAACCCAAATAATGCTCATAAATCTCAGTGTGATCAACAGGTATAGCAACGGCCAGAAGATAATGTATATGGACGCTATTGGCAGGTGAGACATGATTTTTAACTGCAGATACTCTATTTGTAGAAAGAAACAAAACAACAACGACAACAAAAAAAGTTAATTTACAGCCAAATCTAAATTTTTAGCTCCCTCCGGCTTTTGTTTGATTATTTATTATGGTTAGGCTGTTTTCAGAATAATTTTATGAGATTTTATCTAAATCTGAAATAAATCATGAAGAGAGGACTTAGATCCAGTAGGCCAGAGAATCATTTTAAAATCTAAAAAGGACATAAAATTCTTGGGAGCCAGGCTGTGGGAGGAGCCTGTGATTGTTATATGGGCACAGGAGTTCCTGTACTCACAGTGTCTGAAAGCAACTGGGCAGCGCCGAGCAGGCATCATCCCCTGCGTGAGCAGGCATCATCCCCTGCGTCAAGACTCTAGCAGGCAAATGGAGGAGAGCAATTTATTTTTAATACACTTGTATTTTAACTGATCCTTAGTAAGTGCACATATTTATGGGTACAGTGTGAGGTTTCAATGCATTATATAATAGGTGAGAAAATCAGGATAGAGACCACGTTTTAATACCATTATACTGATTGATAGAAATGCTCAGAGAGTTTACTCTTAGTGGATAATTAGTAAGGGATCGAGGCTCACGGGGCTCGCTAATGTGGATGCTAACCCTTCCACAGCAGCTACACAGATGAGGGAATGCAAATTCCAAGACCCTGAAGCCCCTAGCCTCATCTGATACAGAGCTTTGTGCATGTGTGTGTGTGTGTATGTGTGTGTGTGTGTGTGTGGTGTTTTGTTTTTGTTTTTTTTAATCTAGATCCACTCTGGAAATGGCCAGGCAAACTGCAAACCAGCAAGGCTTCACTAGCTGACAGTCCCACCCATGGATTCAGGGAGAGACCCTTTCACCTTTGAGCTCAGTGAGCTCAGTGCCGAAGGAAAAACTCACCGGGGGATGGAGTGATGCACCAATTGTCTCTGCTGTCCTTGAGGGGCAGCCTCCAGAGACAGTATGAGGCCAGAAAGGGAAACAAGAAAATTAAAAAAAGGAGTAGTTTCCTGGCACTCTAGTCCTTTTTTTGGTGACATCTAAGTATCATTCTTCACAAAGCTCAAACTGTGGTATGATGTCACTAGACTTCACCATCTTGTAAATCTCCCCTAGAGTCTCCAAGGCGGTATAAGTGGGAGCTGGTAACTGCCTGCTGCAATGTCCATTGTGTGTAATGTTGCTTTGTAAAGAGGACTGCAAATTTCCCTTTGCATTTTTATGTATGAATGTATTTTATATTATACGGTAGTCTATAAAGTAATATATATAGTTATTTCATAAAGCCTCCTTTCCTTTTTTTTTCTCTCCCTTCCTTCTTGTAGGTCATCTGTAATGCCTATTCTAGAAATAGTCATTTGGAAATCTTATCAGAAGAATCTAAGATGTCATCAGCCTGTTTGGCTTTGTCTTCCAGATAAAAAGAGGATAGAAGCTAGTGGGCATCATTTCATTTTAGAGGAGATTAAACATGTGTAAGTAATGGCTCATTGTTTCCAATAAAGATAATTATGCTTTTAAAATTTGTATTCTTTCCATAAAGGAAAAGTACACATGGAGTCAGATGTAATCCACAATGGCTCTAGGCAGGGAGAAAATGACTGTCGGCATGTTGAGCTCGGAACAGAAGGAGAAAGGGCAGGAGAGGACCCTTTGGAGCACAAGAAGTCTGCTCCTGAATCAGAATGGAAAGAAGAGAAGTCAGAATAGTTACAGGCTATGTTGTACCTGAGCCCTTGGGGAAAAAATCACCCTCATCTTTCTTTCTTTTTCTTTGTGTACATTTTCTTTTGTCCTCTCAATTTCTGATTAATAACCACTCATTCAAGAGCCACCCAGGAAACTATCCATCTGGCCTCCTTCTTCTTTCTTCCCTTACCTTTGAGGTGAGTGTAAACTGATTTAACAACTATGAAAGCGAGATTTCTCTTTTAAATACAGTATCCCTGAATTGTGCATTCTTTTCTCCGTTCTTCTTTCCTTACGTGTTTCTCTGCCCTGTTAACATGCAGTCTTGCTCACCGCAGTCAGTCCAAATGCATAAGTAGATTATAGTCATAGAAAAGAATATGAGGACACCGACTACATACATTTCATTTAAATCTCAAGTAGAGAAAATGTAGGCTGTCTCGTGTGGCTCCAGTCACTGAAACAAATTCTCCTCCAGGGAGGCTATAACCTCGGTTTATGAATTATAATTTCCTGGGCCAATCTCCCACTCTGTGTTCCATGTTCAGTCTCTCTGAGGGAACGCAAGAATATTTGTATCTCTCTATGGTAGTTGATAGTAACAGCCAGCCTGGAAGATACCTGACCCACGACCTCAAGTGATCTACTTGATGTAAACTACATAGAATCTACAAGAAATATGTAAATCATCTTTTCCTATGGCATATGGGCTCAGCTCCAGACAGTTTTCCGAAGGCAACGCCTCCAAATGCACTAGTGTAAATCTGATGAAAGCAAGTTACAGGTGAATAAAATGAATCAGATGCAACGAGGAAACATACCTAATGTATTATGTACACAGCTGAGGGCTGTGCAGAACAAAAAATGCATTCCAGAATCAACATATTCAGAGGAAAAATAAAATTCAATGCAACATTTAGAAATGTATCTTAGACTATTGCACAGTATCTTAACTATAGTTAATAATGAGGTATTGAATATTTCAAAATTGCTGAGAATAATTTTAAGTATTCTCAGCACAAACAATGTATATGTGGTGATAGATAATGAGCTTACTCAGTCATAATGTGTATGTGTCAGAACATCACTTTATACTCCCTAAATATCTACGATTATTTTTCAATTACAATATATTTTTTCAAAAAGACTGAAACTAGAAAGGAGTAGGATTTAGCAAAATAATGAACATTAATTATCACAATAAATGTTTAATGTACCGTGGCTGTTGCCTACCATCTTGGAAGTCAAATATTCTTTAAAGAAAGTGTCCCCAGATGGATTTATGTCATAAGTGATGCCGATAACTGGGACAGAAAGCAGGTAAAAGTGAAATAGGGGATGTTATGTAAGACTGCCAGCTTTGGTAGGTAACCTTATCAAAGTCCTTCTTCATTACAAGTAGAAAACTAGCTCAAAAGGGGAAACCTGTGCTCCACACATGGGATACTTTGGTAGCCATCTGAGCTGACCGAAGAGCAGAGGGTCCTGACAGCAGAAATACAGCAAAGGCCTGGGAGGAATGCCCAAATGTTTCGGTGTCGGGAGTTAGGCCTATTTCTTCCATCAAAGCCAGGATGATTTGGATTAGTCTACCCTCCCTGATCTCAGTTTTTGTGATGCAAGGAAATCAAACTTGATAATTCTGGACGTTTCCGATGTTAAATGCGTGCTCTTGTTTCTTTCTTATTTGTTTCTTTATTACTTGATAAGACAATTCATTGCCAATGCAATAAACAAGCTGCAAAAGTATTTGAGCTCCGAGACAGATGCTTCTACTAGAAAGCCTAGATCTCATATTAAAGGGTGAAGCCAACTAGAGTCCTAGTGTCAAATTAGTGTTGTCCAGCAAGCGGAAGTTAAGCATCAGCCTGAAGGAGCTAATATGCTGACACTATCCTGAATCCGGGTCAGTGTCCTCAGCACCAAGATTCAGGCAGCTATCCAGGACGGGTCTCCTAAAAATATTATGTCAACTAAAACTAATAATATGCTGTCTCTGTAGTGACCCAATTAGATTTTAGATTATATTTAAACTTTGATTTGACAGAATTTTTCAAAACACTATACAAAATTTTCTTCACAACCAGAAGTAAAATATTAGATATATAAGTATATGTGTGTAAATTTTGAAATTACACATCAAAGTAGAATGAATTTAATCAGAAGCAGAGTCATTCAGATTCTCCATTACATAATGTCAGTAAAATTTATACTCTAAAATACTTACATCAATGTAGTAGGGGGTCACAGGAGCATATAGTACCATGTTCGACCAGAGTCCCCCTAAAACCCTGATCTCACTGTACGAAATCAGATCCCTGAGAAATGGGTGAATTCAGAACCATATGAAGCTTCTTCAGAAACATACCTCAAGGGGATGTCTAGGAGTCAGAAGAAAGAAATGTAACTTTTCAAGGGAGAGAAAATGACTAATGGTCTTTATTGTTCATTCCTTTTCTAAGATTAGAAAAATGAATATCATAGAAGCCAACAATATCTCTGGGACTGTAAGTGAGTTCGTCCTCCTGGGCTTCCCCTGCCGCAGAGAGGTCCAGATCCTCCTCTCTGTCATATTCTCCCTCATCTATCTCCTGACCCTCACGGGGAATACGTCCATCATCTGGGCGGTGTGGTCCAGCCCGAAGCTCCACACGCCCATGTACATTCTCCTGGCCAACTTCTCCTTCCTGGAGATCTGCTATGTCAGCTCTGATGTGCCCAAAATGTTGGCCAACCTCATCTTGCAGAACAAGAGCATCTCCTATGCTGGCTGCCTGCTCCAGTTCTACTTCTTCTTCTCCATGTGTGCTTCAGAAGGCTACTTTCTGTCTGCGATGTCCTTTGATAGGTTCCTGGCCATCTGTCGGCCTCTGCATTACCCTACAATCATGACTCACCACCTGTGTGCCCGGTTAGTAGTCTTATGCTGGGCTGGTGGCTTTCTATCCATTCTGATGCCTGTAATTCTTATGTCCTGGGTCCCCTTCTGTGGCCCTAATGTCATTGACCATTTTTTCTGTGACTTGGGACCTTTGCTGGCACTGTCTTGTTTACCAGTTCCTAAAACTACTCTAACTTGTGCTACTGTAAGCTCGCTTATCATCTTCATCACCTTTCTCTACATTCTTGGGTCCTACACCCTAGTTCTGCGAGCCGTATTGAGAGTTTCAGCTGGCTCAGGGAGGAACAAAGCTTTCTCCACATGCGCTTCCCATTTCTTGGTGGTTTCCCTGTTCTACGGCTCAGTCATGGTGATGTACGTGAGCCCGGGCTCTAGGAGCCATCCTGGGACACAGAAATTTGTGACGTTGTTTTATTGTATGGCGACTCCCTTCTTTAACCCTCTGATCTACAGTCTCCGGAACAAAGATATGAAAGATGCACTGAAGAGAGTCCTGGGAGTGCCATCAGAAGAAAGTTCCAAAAATACAGAGAAATGAAGATATAGTTTTCTACCATTATTCTCTTGGGAATACAGACTTTTTTCTCATTTAAAAATAACTATTTTCTGAGACCTCTGAATGTTTGAGTTCATAAAAGTGTGACACACTACACACAAAAAGCCCTCGTTCTATCTCAAAAGCAAATAACCATAGTCTTCAGGGTCCACTGCAGTAAAATTTTGTGCAATGTATTGATTTTCCATTTTGGAAATTTTTGTAAGTCCTGAAACTAATGCAATCAATTTAGTATGAACAAAGCTAAGACTTATGCTTTCAAATTGTATATTGGATTTTACCTTCTTATTATTTTATGTATTTCAAATAGGTTTCACGTTTTCCTTTCCTACTATAGCTTTTCTATAATAAACTGAGGCATATACTCACTGCACTCAGAAAAACAATCTGTTGCTTCAGTTTTTCTCAATTTTTATTTTTTATTAGTACATATTTGTAGTACTTTCTCATAGGAAGTTGGTACATGTACATAACACATCTTAATTCTTTTTTGTCCCCTTCCCCTCCAACCCATCCTCTTCTCTTCCTCTCTTGGTCCTCTTCCCATTTAGATCTATCTCTCCACTTCCCATTATCTACCTTTTGTGGGGAGACTCTAGCCAAAGAGTGATTGAAGTGAATGCAAAAAAAGGAAGGTTCTGGGGCTGGGGATTTAGCTCAGTGGTTAGAGTGCTTGCCTAGCAAGTGTAGGGCCCTGAGCTAGAACCCCGGCACTGGACACAAAAAAAAAGGAAGGACTTTCTGGACAAGAGTTCAGGACTCCTGGTAAGTGTGGTCAGAATTCAGACCAGAATCTGCAGGACAAGAGTCTGCAGAATTAAAAGCAGTCATTCACAGAAATATTTGCTTTGACCATTGTGCCCCGTCAATAAGATTGTTTAAACAAGGTTGACGTGTGTCACATAACAAACCATCCCATTCTTTCCCTGCCCCCCGACCAAACCTCTATACAAAACTGTTGCAAGTGCTCTTCCTCTACATCGGTGTTCTCGTGTCCTTGAATTACAAATAAATAACCTCAGAGTTCTCAGCTCAGGGCTGGCTCCTGGAGGCTCTCTCATGCTGAAGAAGCAGCCTCTCAGGGTTCTTGATTGAACTAAATCTCCTTTCAGAGTAATCGTTTTCATCCCCTGTACATCCACAGCTGCACACTGCAATAAACTTCTATTTTGCTTTTTATTTATACTTTGGGTTTCTATCAAAGACCCAGTATGTGTCACTGAAGTAGTCGTGTTTCTTCATTTGTGTTTTCCTCACTACCAAGTGTTGGTAAAATGTCCCTGCTGTGCAACCAAGTGAAAACAGGAAATTCTCAGACCAACTTTAAAGACCACACATAGAAAGGCATGCACATGTTCTCGTATGCCAAAGTATTAAGTATTGCCCACCCAAACCTGGGTTTTGGCACCTTCTGAGCTTTTTTTTTTTAATTTTTTTTTATTTTTTATTTTTTATTTTAAACCAAGAACATGTATTAGTACATTTTACATATAATGGTCACATTCATCACATTTATTTTATACCTGGACATGATGCATCTTGGTTCTCCCCGCTCTTCCCCACTCCTCCTTCTGAGCTTTTTTAATGGAGAAACATTTACTATTTTAGAAAACAAGCAAGGGAAACCAGAGAGTGGACTGTACCAACCAAAATGTAAGTATTTAAAGGCAGTTACAATATAATATAAACTCTTGTACTTGACCCTACCATGTGTCAGCAGTCTGAAATGATCATATTTTAAACACTGGCACAAAATTTTCTTTTTGTTGGTTTGGGGGTGGCATTTATGACGTAGTCTCCTGTATGTTGAAGAAAAATGCTAATGATTTGATTAACGTCTAATGTATATTAGGCTTCATGTTCAAATTTTCCATTTTAAAAAAGGTGTTAAGGGCCTCTTCCGAATTATTTTGACTTTTGGAATATTTTCTATAATTGAATATGTTAAGTGATGGTCTCTTGACCACTGTGAAATGGGGGTCCACTGCAGTCCCGAGAGGCTGTTTCTCTTTGCCTTCTACAGAACACCAGACTCTACCTACCTAATTCTAGAATAATATGATTTTAACCACTTATTTGCATACTACAAAAATTAACTCTGACTGACGAAGCAAGACAAAGGGAAGGATTTGTTGATAAGATATCAGAATCAGTGAAAGCTGAAGAACCAAGTGGTTTGAGGTTCACATTCAAAGATGCTACTCTGCGGATGTGGTCTGGTGAAAGATCACCATCGTCAAGGCCACAGCTGCTCCAGCGGGCCACTCTATGCTGTGGCCACCAATGCTGTTCTATGTAGGGAACTTCTATTTCTCCCAGTCATTGTGTTGTCTGTTTCATCACCATTTTACACCGATATTTCAACATTGTTGTCCCACCTGCTTCTGCTTCTCGTATAATCTCCCTTTGAATCATTGCCTGGTGTCGGTGTATCTGCTTGGCTGAACCAAAAATACATTCCCATGTCTTGATATGAAGAACCTAAGAAAGTTAATATCTGGAAATATATACTCCACTTCATCAAAGATAAGCTTCAAACCTGACCATACTGTGATCTACCCAAATATAAAAAGGAAATGGGTAAAGAAAATGTGGTAGTATTTACAAACGATGGAGTAATGCTCTTCTATAAAGAAAGATAAACTTCAGTCATTTGTAGGAAAATGAATGCATACTGAGACTGTAATATTAAGTGACACTAATCAGTTACACATGCTTAAATATTGCATGGTTTCTCTTATATAAGAAACTGAAATTATAAATGAAAAGCAAAATAAAAGGTAATAAAGTGGGGAAATAGATCTTCCTCGAATGGGAAGGGGATCAAGAGATGGAGTGAAAGGTTAAGAGGGGAGAGAAAGAGAATGAAATAAGGAATTAATATCTATTATGTACATGTACCAATTCCAAAAAAGAATGTAAACATTATGCATTGCAAACTTGTACTAATGAAATTTTTTAAAAGGAATTGAAGTTGGGTGTGGCAGTACATGCCTGTAATCCCAGCACTCCAGGAGGTTAAAAGAGGAGGACCAAACATCAGAACCCAGCCTGAGCAGGTTAGCAATTTAGTAAGACTCTGTCTCAAAATAAAAAATGAAGAAAAAGGACTGAGGATACACAGCTCAGTGTGAAGGACCTTGGTTCAATCCCCAGTACGTAAAAAGAAAAAAAAGAATGGAGATACAGACAAAATTAAAGAAAAATATCAACTCTAAAAACCCCTTCATTCTGATTTACTGTAATGTCCGTGCAATGTTTTCTATGGCTGTTGCACAAGAGAGGACTTAACTAACCCATCCACCCAGGTCGTAGAGTGAAGTAAGTGAGAAAAGGATTAGCGAGGGATAAAACACCCAGGAGTATCTGAGGATTACCCATCTCATACTGAAACTGTTGGATGACAGCACGCTGCTCCTAGGTCATCACTGCATTGTCTAGAGGCTTGAGAGTAGGCACTAAGTCTATACTAGTTGCAGAGAAACTGAATGTTGTTCGCTGTCCTTTCACCCTTTTGAGAACTGGTGAGGAATATCCATGAAACTTTCTTTACTTATTTGTCCCATTAAGCCAAAAATTCTCAGATGGGTGAGTGTCAATGAACCACAATTAAGAAAATAACTAAAATCCTCATTTATATCTAAGTTTTCATAGTCTTTAAAAAGCTGATATTTAAAATTCAAAACAATATTTTTGGTGCTAGTCTAAATGTTATATACATAGAATTCTCAACTGCAGAGGTTTGCATAACTACACTGGGATGAATTATATCCCATTTCTCTATTTTTTAATTATACGAGTGATATGCTTTTCAGCAAATAAACTTGTATTGTAAAAGACAAAACAGTACAAAGTAACGGAACTCCTCACATGTCGCCCCCCTACACCCAAACTTATCTCTTCAGCAATGCATGGAGTTCAGGGAGTACACTTCTGGACCATTTTTTTCCAAGCACTTACATATAAAACATGAATTGAGAGATCTGAATTGGTACATAAGTGGAATTATACCTATGCATTGTTCTACAAATGACCGACTCTCCTCTCAGGCTAAAAAGCAATGTCTAAAGAGGAGACTTCATTCTGCTTCTGCAGGGACTTCTGTCAGTCTGGGACACATCAGAATGATGAGGTGAAAGTAGATTCCTTCACGAAAAGTTTTCCTATATGGTGGCATATGGATGTGTAAGATCGCTAACCCTAGCATGTACACACTCGGTGGGCTCTTTCCCCAGCAAAATTAGGACTTAAGTCAGGAAAACTTGTGAAACAAGAGGTTACAAACCTCAGCATCACTTGAGCTCTGGGTTTAGTCACCAGCCCTCCAAATTTTCCTGTTGGTTAAGTACAGAAGCCATGGCCGAGAGGCAGCTGTTGAAGATTTTACATGTCCTAACTGACCTAATTGCTATGCACTTTGAGTTTAAATCTTTTATCAGTTGTGAAAATTTAGTATAATAAGAAAATGTAAATATCTCATTAATAATGCTTGTGTAGATTACATAGAGATGTGATTATATTTTGAAGGAATTTTGTGAAATGAAATCTATTATTTAAAATGCCGGGGTTGGGGATTTACTTCAGTGGTTAGAGTGCTTGCCTAGCAAGTGAAAGGCCCTGAGTTCAATCCCCAGCACCCAAAAATAGATAAATAAATAAATAAAATGTTATCTGTGTCTCTTTATTAATGTGACTACTAGAATATTCAACACAATATATGTGACTCACAATGCATTATTGTGATGACCAAAGTGTCACCATTTTATCTTAGCTCATCCATGTTAAATGGCCTCCATGGAAATCCAGCATCTGTTTCATCCCAGCTCTTCCTTGTTAGGTGCCCTCCGTGGGAACCTGAACTTGTGCTGAACTGTTAGCTCTCTACAAGCCACACATGAAACCACCGTCTGTTGGACAGAACAACCTGCACCCAGTGTTGCCAATAATAAATTGCTTTTCTTGAAAAATGTGTTAACCAACAGTTCCATAACAATCCTGTGATTCTGATGTAATTACAGTTTCTAATAACAATCCTGTGATGCTGAGGTAATTGTCCTCTGCCTATAAAAACCCCGTTCTGCGTCTCATCAGTTGCCAAGAGTTTTTTGGTGCATGAGCCCACTCTCGACTGCCGGCTAATGAAGGACTCGAATTGACGTACACTCTGAGTGTGGTAACTATCCTTCTCTTTCCCAGATGACATGACCTCCTAGTGGCCAGGGGAGTCAACTTGGGGTCCCCACTTCATTATTGATAACACTGATTTAGGCTGATCTCAAAGAGTCCAATAATTTTAAATATCATTGATATGTTGATAATTCTCAGGTTTTCCTCTCAACTCCCAACCTCACATATCCAATCACGTACTTAAATCTCTACTTGGATGTTTATAATTTGGTTTTTAAATGTCTGTTCTTATCTTTTATTTCAGTGGACAAGCTTCAGGCTTGTCTTGTCACAGGATGCAAAACTCCTATTAGTGCACATATTTCAAATATAGATTAATCTCCTATCACAAGACAGTAAAGTATACATCGATGATGTGTTTATATAACTAAACATACAAATCTTTACGTTGTAACTCCTTCCACTTTTCAAATGGAAACAACCACCTCTGTTGAAAACTTTTTCTCTGGTTAAATCTTAGATTTGGTTAAATCTAACTTTGTAAATAAAAATAAATTAAATATGTTACATATAATTTTAAAAACCACAAGACACATTTCCGTTTTCAAGACAAAGAAGGCAACGAACAATAATTACTTAGCTATTTTTTGATATAAGATCTCGAGCTTGCCATTTGTACCATCTTCTTAATGCCAACAAAGACAATTTTTGTGCCAAGAGTATGTGTCCCAGAATTCTCAAAGCATTCCACACTTTACTCCTTCACCCAGGTGATGTGTTTGCTCTTGTCAGCACTCATGTCAAAGAATGTGAGCTCTGAGCCCTCTTCAAACAAAACAGCCCACAAGAATCAAGCCAGTCTTGAGTCTGCCACATTTTTTTAATGTGTATCTTCAAGCACACCTTTATAGCAAAATATTCCTTCCTTAGTAGCAACAATTTGAATTTGAGTTTATATTTGTACCTGTTTACAACATTCTAACAATATCTCAGTAAGTGATTGCTTGTCTTTCTTGCTCATGGAAGACTTGATATGACCAAGACAGAGCTCCCTCATTTCCTTTAGTTCTCCCCAAAACTCAGCTCCAGTGAAGCCTTCCCACACCAGCCTATATGAAAGAGCATCTCCTACTCCCACTACTATCTATTGACCTCTTCTGCTTTATTTTTCTTCAAATAATTTATCAGTATTGGAAATATTGACCAAAATATGTTTATTTTTCTCTTTCTTAATTTGTCTCCTTATACTTGAATATGAGCTTCATGATAGTTAGATATCCCCAACACACAAAATAATGCCAAAGCCATACTAAGAGCTCCATAAAGTTTTCTTAAATTAATTTGTTAATGAAATCAGTAATTAATTGAATTGGTACAGTTCTGGAAGCCATTTTGGAGCTATAAAAAGATAATATAACCCATGATTCCTGCGATGAAGAAACTTGTAGTCTCACTGGCAGAAGAGTCAAAATAGCACAAAAAATGCTGCAATGGATACTGAAAAGGCAGACAAATTATGAGTAAATATAAAAAATAAAAATACTATGAATTTAGAAAAGAATATCATGTTTGCAAAGTTGCATGTGTGATATCTAAAAATGGCAAGGTATGAACAGAACAGCATTAAACTCAGGTTGTAAAACTGATTACATTGGATTAATGTGAGATACAGAAGGACAGTTTAAGAAGGATTTGTCCTGTGTATGTAGAATGCAAAAAAAAAGTGGAAATTCATGGAAAGGAGATTTAAGAAGGTAATTATGTAATATGGCACAGAGATATCAGAACCAGAAAGACTAACTGTGCCATCATAGATACAAAGCAATGAATTTAGACAAAATGATGGTAAAGATAACAAAAGGTCACAGGAAAGATGCTACAGATTAAGATTGAGTTTCAGAAGGTGAAGGATTATAATGTCAAGATTTCAGGTTCTATGTATAGATCAGCAGAGTCATTGGAGAATAAGGTAGTGAGAGCAAATTATTAGTAGTGTATTTGTGCATTTTTAATACATTCAGTCATTGTTATGCTCTAAACAAGAATGAAGGCAGAATTTAAGGATATAGAAATACCATCAAGCAGTATGTAATGGAAGCCAAAAGAATGAGCAAATCTTTAGTCATAGAGAAATATATGAAGATCTTATTAAATTAGGTTCCACAATAAAGAAGTCTACATAAGTTACAGACACATCAGGAACATGAGAGCAATAACTTCCTGAGATTTAAATCATGGATCTAATCAATTCTTTTTTTTTTTAACAAGAACATATGTTGGTACATTATATGCATAAAGATCACATTCATCGTGGTTATTTTGTACCTGTACGTGATATATCTTGGTGTCCCGCTTTCCTACCCCTCCTTTCCATTCCCCTGTCCTTTCCTATTTACAGCAGGTTTATTTACATTTTTCCACTTTTTCCCTTTAGACTTTCGTTTCTCTTTCCTTCCTTCTTTTCCCCCTTCTTCCTTTCTAGTTCTCCTCTGTTTTGAATCTTTCTTTTACATAATATCCATTATACCTCTTTGCCCTTATTTACATTTACAGTTTCTTATATTAAAGATAAAATTCAATGTGTACTCATGAGTGTCTGATTTATTTCACTTAAGAGTATGTTAGCAAGATGCATCCATCTACCTACAAATGTCTCTAGTTTATCATTTTTTGGCTGAGTAGCACTCCATTGTGTAGATAAACGACATCTTCTTTAGCCATTCATTAGTTGTTGGGCATTTAGGTTGTTTCCAAGACTTACTTATTACAAATTGTGATGCTATGAACATGGTTGTGCATATATTGTTGTGGTATGATGGTTTTTAATTCTTCTGGGAAGATACCAAGCAGAGGAATAGCTGGGTCAAATGGAACCTCTAGTTGTAGTTTTCTGAGGAGTCTCTACACTGATTTCCACAGTGGTTGGACCAGTCTACATTCCAAACAACAGTGGAGGAGGGCTCCTTTTTCCCCGCAGCCTCGCCAGCACCTGTTATTGATTGATTTCTTGATAATAGCTGTTTCTTTCTGGAGTGAGATGGTATCTTAGTGTTGTTTTGATCTGCATCTCTTGAATAACTAATGATGCTCAATATTTTTCATATATTTATTTGCTATTTTTATTTCTTTGTCTGAGAAATGTTTATTCATTTCAGATGCCCATTTTTGGAAAGGCTCTTTAAATCTGGGGAGGTTGATTTTTTTTTCAGTTCTTTATATATTCTAGATGTTAAACCTTTGTCTGAGGGACAGCTGGCAAAATTTTTTTTCCAGTCTTTGGGTTTTTGCCCCACTCTCTTAGTAATTTCTTTTGCTGTGCAAAAGCCTCTTAAAAGGATGTGGTCCCAAGCACTGATTCTTTGTATTATTTCCCATGCAGTCTGGGTTCTGTTCATAAATTGTTTTCCTACACCTATGTCTTTGAGAGTTCTTCCTATTCTATTCTCCAATACATTTTATGTTTCTGTGAAAATCTGTGCTCCATTTCAATTTTAGTTTAGTACATGATGAGAGACATGTATCTAGTTGTAGTTTTCAGCATGTGGTAAGCCAATATTTCCAGCACCATTTGTTAAAGAGGCTATCTTTCTTCCAGTGAGGGTGTTCGGCTCCTTTGTTGAAGATGAGGTATTTGAGTGTGTTTGGAGTTGTTTCTGCTTCTTCTAACCTGTTCCATTGATCCTTGGGCCTGTCTTTTTGCGAGTACCCTGCTGTTTCTATCACAATAGTTTTATAGTATAATTTCAGGTCAGCAATTGTGATGCCCCCTCCCTTCCCCCTGTTGCCCAGGATTGTTTTTGCTATGCTTGATCTCTTCTGGTTCCAGATGAATTTCATGATTGCTTTCTCTAATTCTGTGAAGTATGTTACTGGTATTTTGATTGGAATTGCATTAAAACTGAATAGTAATTTAGGAAGTATGGCCATTTTTACTATATTGGTTCTTTCTACCCAAGAACATAGGATATCATTCCAGTTTCTGATATCTCTTTCAATTTCCTTTTTTAGAGTACTGTAATTTTCAGTGAAAAGATCTTTTACTTGCTTTGTTAGATAGATTGCTAAGTATTTTATTTTTTTATGGAATTGTGAATGGTGTATCTTCTGTTATTTCTTTCTCAGTGAGTTTGTTATTTGTATATAGAAATGCTATTGACTTTTGGGTGTTGACTTTGTATCCAGCTACCCTGCTGAATTTAGTTTTTAAATCTATAAGGTTTCGATGGAATTTTGGGGGTCTTCTATGTAGAGTAGCATGTCTTCCACAAATAATGATAGTTTAGTTTCTTCCTTTCCTAACTTTATCCCTTTTATTTCTTTCTATTGCCTAATTGCTCCAGCTAACATTTCTAGAACTATATTGAATAAGAGTGGTGATAGTGGACATCCTTGTCTTGTTCCAGATTTTGGTGTGAAAGCTTCCAGGTTCTGACCATTTAGTGTGATGTTGGCCATTGGTTTGTCATAAATGGCTTTTATCAGATTGAGATACAGACCTTCTATTCCTAATTTCTGCAGGGTTTTTTTTTTATCATGAATGGGGTTGAATTTTCTAAAATGCATTTTCTGCATCTATTGAGCTGATCATGTGATATCTGTCTTTGACACTATTGATATGGTGTGTTACATATATTGATTTGCATATGTTGAACCATCCCTGCATCCCTGGGATGAATTCTACTTGGTCGTAGAGTGTAATCTTCTTGATAATTCATTGCATTCTGTTTGCCAGTATCTTATTGAGAATTTTTTCACCTATATTCATTAGGGAAATTGGCCTGTAGTTCTCTTTTTTGGTTGGATCCTTTTCTGTTTTTAGTATCAGGAGAACACTTGCTTCCAGGAATGATTTTGGAAGTACTGCTTCCATTTCTATTTTACTAAAGAGTTTGAGGAGTAGTGGTATTAGATCATCTATGAATATCTTGTAGTATTCATCTGTGAAAACATTAGGACCTGAGCTTTTCTTTTTTGGTAGATTTTTAACTACCTCTTCAATTTCAGTGGCTGATATTGGGTTATTTAGTATTTTTATCTCTTCTTGGTTCAGTTTTTGTAATTTATATGTCTCTAAGAATCTGTCCATTTCTTCAATGTTTTCCATCTTGTTTGACTAGAGCTTCTTGAAGTATGTGCTGATGAACTTTTGGATTTCCTTAGGGTCAGTTGTGACTTTGCCCCTTTCATTTTTTACTGCATGGATTTGAGTCTATGCAGGAAGGAAAGAAAACTCCTTTTCTTTATAAGTTTGGCTAGCAGTTTGTCTATTTTATTTAATCTTTCAACAAATGAACTCTTTGATTTGTTGATTCTTTTTACTGTTTTCTTATTCTCTATTGCATTAATTTCAGCTCTGATCTTTATAATTTCCTCTCTCATATGAGCTTTGGGTTTGGTTTGTTCTTCTCTTTCTACACATTTGAGGATAAACATTAGGTTGTGTATTTGAGCTCACTCTATTTTCCTGATGTCAGAGTTCAACATAACAAATTTCCCTCAGAGAACTGCTTTCACTGTATTCCATATATTCCAGTATGTTGTATTGGCATTATCATTAAACTGTATAAATTGCTTGATTTCTTCTTGAATTTCTTCTGTAACCCAGCTGTTGTTCAGGAGGATGTTATTTAGTTCCTATATGTTTATGTGGGTTTTTTGGTTTCTGTTACCATTGATTTCATTACACTTTGGTCTGATAGTATGCATGGGATAATTTCAGTTCCCTTACATTTACTTAAGCATGCTTTATGTGCTAGTATGTGGTCTATTTTTGAGGATAAAGAAAATGTGGGGTTTTTATACAATGGAGTACTACTCTGCCATAAGAATGATGAGCTTGAGATATTCCTAGTTAAATGGATGTATCTCGAGACCATACTCTTAAGTGAAATAAATCGGACACACATATTTAAATACCACATTGTTTCTCTGGTGTGAGAAACTGAAAGTATAATAAAGACTAAAATGTATTACATTGTACTATATTGAGAAAGGGAAGAAAATGTCCAAATGGGAAATGGAACAAGGGAGGGGAAAAGGAACAGAGGGACAAGAGAAATAAGAAATGGAAGGAAAAAGTGGAAACAAAGCTTTTGTAAACAGGGAGGGAGAAGGGGGTGAGGGGAGGGGAATGGAAAAAAAGAAGCAACAAGATATATCATGTACAGGTACAAATCCTCTATGATGAATGTTATCACTATGTACATCTAAAATGTACCATTAACATAAAAGTTAAAAAAAAAGAAATTCACTTTGTCTGAGATTAGGATAGAGATCCCTGCTTTTTCTGGGTTCCTGTTGCATGAGGTACTGTTTTCCCTCCTTTGATTTTCAATCTTACAATTTCCATTTGGGTTAAATGTATCTCTTGTATGTAGCATACTGATGGATCTTGTTTCTTGATCCATTCTGCCAGTCTGTTTCTTTTGATTGGTGAGTTGAGATCATTTACACTGATGGTTACAACTGTTAGGTATTGACTTGTTTTGTCATAGTCCTTTTCTGCTGTTGGTTCCCTTTTTCCCCTCTGTTTAACTGCTCGTCTTGCCTCATGGATTTTTTTTATTAGTGTCCTTGTAATTACAGTCTCCTTTTTCCTTTTCTCAGATGTCCTTCAAAATATTCTGTAGATATGCTTTGGTGATCATGAATTTCTTCAGTTTTTCTTTGTCATGGAGGTATCTTATTTCATTATTGAATTTGAAAGATAGTTTGGCCAGGTACATCCATCTGGATTGGAAACATTTTTCTTTTAAGGCTTGAAATATTTTGCTCCAGGCTCTCCTTGAGTTAAGGGTTTGTGTTGAGAAGTCCCCTGTGGTTCTCAATAGTTTACCCTTATAGGTGATTTGTTTCTTTTCTCCAATAATTTTCAATATTCTGTTCTTTTGTTTAATTTCTGGAATCTTATTATATGTCTTGGTGTAGATTTATTTTGGTCATGGGCAATTGGGGTTCTATATGTCTCATTTATCTCTATGTCAAATTCTCTTCTCATGCTTGGGAAGTTTTCCATCATTTCTTCTGTTAATAATGTTTCTTATGTCTTTTACACTGTCCTGCTTTTTTATTCACTCCAATCACTCTTATGTTGTTCTTCAATGCATCATCTTGCAGTAGTTTTATTGATTTTTCATACTCTTTAGCTATTTTTAAATTCCATTTCATAGTTGTTCTGTACAGTCCTGTCTTCTAGTTCTGAGATTCTGTCTTCGCTTTCATTCAGTCTACTTCATATCCTATCAAGAGAGTTTTTTATTGCTTGGCTAGCTGTTTGGATCTGTTTCATGGGTTTCATTTCTTTCCTGAGTTGAGTGTTCAAGTTTTCCATTGTTTTTCTAAGCTCCTCTAATTTTTTTATCTGTGTCTATTCTAAATTCACTAAGTGGCTCTTTCACTATGATTGTCATCTCTTTTTTAACTTGGGCAATTATTTCTAATATGATGTTCTCTATAGCCTCATCCATCTGTTTTTTAACTTCCATCGCAATCATTTCTGATAGTTTGGGTGTCTCCTGATTTCCTCCATTTCATTGTCCTCTGGATTTGTTCTGGGTGGGCTGGGGTATTATTTTACTTCTGTGTCTTGTCATTTTCTTTGTACCTTTATATACAAGTTTGTTTTCAGTGTAGATTTTTTATATTTTGTTTATGGGAGGTTACTTTAAGACAAATATCAATATTTTCCTAGGAAAATTCTGTTCCTTCAGTGTCTTGTAGGTATATGTGCTTCTTGGCTTTTGTGTCTGTCTCAAGACACTGGACTATGTTAATGACTATGACCCCAGAGAATCACAGTGTTGCCACACGAGAAAGTACAACTGGTTATAACCAATATAACACCCTTGTTACACTAGCACATTAGCAATAGCAATAGCATTAATTACATTCATGAAATTGCAGAGTGTGGTAACCATTAACTTTGTATCTTTAACCATAGGAGCAATGTCTACACAGCTATAAAGTAGAATCCAATATAAACCAAGTATTTGTATGTAGTGAGTTTCACATTAGTAAAATGGTTTTAGTAAAGTGGTTTTTAACCTGGGGTGGGAAGGTTTATGAAGGATAGGGAAAGAGAGAGAGTTGTATGAAGAGAGATCTAGTAGATCAAGGCTGAAGGATAAAAGAAGGCTGTTTTTACTTTGGGAAACTAGAGTAGCTAGAATAGAAAGACTGAAGGGTCAGAATATTGGGTCAAACCATGGAGAATCTACACAATAATCATTTGTACAAAAAATGAAAGTAAAAGGGAAAAAGCCAAAAAAAAAAAAAAGACAAATCAGAACAGTCAGTTGAGGAAGGTGAGGAAAAGGGAGCAGAGAAGGAATGATATGAACAAGGCAGGAGTCAAGAAACGTAAAAATTTAAACAACAAAAACGAAAAATAACAAGAGAGAACACATCAGACAACTAATTGAATGAATAAGAGAAAGGAAAAAGAAATGGAAGAAAACAAAACAAAAAAAAAAGAGAGAACACACCAGACAAGTAATCAAATGAATAAGAGAAAGGAAAAAGAAATGGAAAAAGAAAACAAAACAAACATATGTGTATATATGTATACACACACACACACACACACACACACACACACACACACACACACACAGAGGCATTTCTCTGATGTCCACCATTCTGTGGTAGTGTGCAACCCAAAACCTGATTCTAGCCCTACTGAGCTGGCAGTAGTTAGTGCTGAGTACTGTGCTGATCTTGGCTTTCAGGTGTGGAGTCCAGAGCAAAGTTTTCAGCCTACAGCTCTCTGGGAGTCCCTTGGTAGCCCACCCATGTCTCTTTACTCTTTATGTCTCCAAGACTTTCCTCAGTGGCATGGCAATGGTTGGCTCTACTTGGAAGCAATGACTTGGAAAAAGAAGAAGAAAAGAGAGAGAGCGAGAGAGCCAGTAGTTTTTCCATCCCAGATTTTTCTCACCTTACTGGAGTTTGAGCCTGCCAGTGCACAGACAGAGCTAGCATGGATTGGTGGACCAAGAGCATGCAGTTATGTGGGCCTGAACTGCGTGGTCCATCCAGAGACCTCAATGTTCTCTATGGGTGGGGCAGAGCTGACATGGATTGGCGAACCAAGAACACCATTTGGACTGCCTTTGATGCTAACTGCATGCTAACAGGGCAGAGAAACATGTAGGGAAAGATGAACAGAGAGAAGTATGCACGTTTCAGGGATACTGTATTTAAAAGTGAAATCTCTTTTTCAATAGTTCTTAAAATCAGTTTACACTTACCTCCAAGGTAAGGGAAGAAAGAAGAAGGAGGCCAGATGGAGACTGTTTCCTGATTAGCTCTTGAATGAGTAGTTAATATCAGAAATTTAAGGAAAAGAAAATGTACAAAATGAAAAAGAGAGAAAGAAGAGGTGAGTTATGTTTTCAAGGGCTCAGATACAATACAACCTGTAACTATTCTGACTTCTCTTTTTTCCATTCTGATTCAGGAGTAGGCTTCTTGTTGTCCAAAGAGTCCTCTCCAGCCCTTTCTCCTTCTATTCCAAGCTCAACATGCCAACAGTCCATCCTTTTCTCCCTGCCTAGAGCCATTGTGTATTACATCTGTGACTCCATGTGTATTTTCATTTTACTGAAAGAATGTGACTTTTAAAATCACAATTATCTTTAATGAAAACAATGAGCCATTACATACACATGTTTAATCTCCTCTGAAATGAAATGATGCCCACTAGCTTCTATCTTCTTTTTATCTGGAAGATAAGGCGAAACATGCTGATGACATAAAACGTGGTCTCTATCCTGATCTTATCACCTATTATTTAATGCATTGAAACCTCACAGTGTACCCACAAACATGTGCACTTACTAAGGATCAGTTAAAATACAAGTGTATTAAAAATAAATTGCTCTCCTTCATTTGTCTGCTAGAGTCCCGATGCAGGGGATGATGCCTGCTCGGCGCTGCCCAGTTGACTTTGGACACTGTGAGTACAGGAACTCCTGCGCCCATATAACAATCACAGGCTCCTCCCTCAGCCTAACTCCCAAGGATTTTATGTCCTTTCTATATTTTAAAATGATTCTGTAGCCTACTGGATATAATTGTTCACTTCATGATTTATTTCATATTTAGATAATAATTTTACTACCTACTATGTTCCATTTACTGTGTTAGTATATTTCACATACATTCTCTAACATAAAACTCATAAAATTCTTTTCAAAACACCCCAATCACAATAAACAATCAAACAAAAGCCTGAGGTAGCTAAGAGTTTAGATATGGCTGTAAATTAACTTGTTTTGGGTTTTTTTTCCTTCTTTCTTTCTACAAATAGAATATTGGCAGTCAAAAAATCATATCTCACCTGCCAGTAGTTTCCATATACATTATTTTCTGGCCATTGCTATACCTTTCGGTCACACTGAGATTTATGAGCATTAATTGAGTTCTTCTCCAAATAGTCTTGCCTCAAAAATGATATCTGATAAACATGCTCAGAAATGGGTGTGTATACCTGACATTACTGTTTATTTAGGTGCAACCAATTTTACTAAAAAATTGAGTGCCCATCATAAGCAATGATTGTTTAAAATGATCATTGTCACAAGGAATGCTAAGGCGCTCCAGGGTAACAAACTACTTCAGCAATAGTTTTAGCAAAATTGCTATGCAGACATGTAGCTTATAATCCCTCTCATTTTTATTCTTCCTAGGAAAATCTGCAGTCGGCAGGATCTCCCACTGAAGTGAGGAACTTTTGAACTCTGGAGCATGGTTCATAGGAAGGTGGGAGACAGACTGTTTTAGTTATATTTCTTGTTGCTAAGACACACTACCTGACACCCATGAGTTAAAGAAAGAAGGGTTCATTTCATCACATGGTTTGTAGAGGTTTCAGTCCACAGCACCAAACCTATTTGTTGATGCGGCTCACACCCAGTGTAGACCTTCTCATTATCCACACCCAGAACTCTGCTAAACCCATCAGGGGACTAATGTAGTTATCACACACCCTTAAGCCATCTTCACATACCCTGCAACCAGCCACCTCCGAAAAGTCCCACCCATGAGCACATGAAGCTTTGGGGGAACATCTAGATAAAAACAATAGACCTACTTTCAGATGTCATGTTCTTCTGTTTTAGCTTTTAATTTGATTTGGGATCTTCTTTCTTTCTAATATCTGGTCACTTTAACAAAACTGTGACATGGCCCAAACCAGCTACAATGTCTCTAATCCAAGTTGACAATGGCGCTGAGAGGAAGCGGCCATCCACTGTCCTTATTGTCCACCTTCCTGTAGAGAGTAACCTGGAGCAAATACCTTTCTGAGTAGCCTGAATCTGGTTCTTTAATTGTTGTGCACATATCCTGTATATTCTCCAAGTGCTGATTTAAAAATACACCAATTTGGGATTTTGGAAACACTATTGGAAGTTTTTGGACTCATCAATGGTTTATATTGTTCTTTTTGTTTTGTTTTGTTTTTCCTTTTTGGGTGCATGGAATTGAACTCAGGGCCTTGCACTTGCTAGGCATTTCATATTGGTCTTATAGAGTCCTTTTTAGTCTCCTCCCTCAACGACTTGTTCATGAGAAACTTCTTTTGACTGATGTCACTTTGATGATACTTGTTTAATCACTTTGATTAAAACATCCCCATCTATCTATCAATCTATTTGTCATCTAGCTCTCTATTTCTATCTATCATCTATCTATATCTCATTATTATCTTTACACTGGAATACCATTAACATATGACATTTCCAATCAGTTCTTACACATTTGTCTTTCTAAATAAAAGTCCCCAAGAAACCCATTTTCTCTGACATATTATGTCCCAAGCCATCCATTTTGAGATGTTTCAATTTCAGAAAACTTTTTCAAATGTAATGTTGAGTCCCCTCTCTTTCTCTCAGTCACAGTTCTTATATATTATATCTTTTATTCATTGCCTGCTTACTTTTCTCTTTCTGGAATCACTGCTGATGTATTTAATTGAGTCTCTGTTACATCTCTGGCTACCTCACTGCCTGTCATCCAGTGCACTAGAGAATAAGAATTAATCAATTCTATAAGTTAAATACACCGTTTAAAGTCATATCACTGTGATTTGTAACCAAATTGGACTTAGAGGAACCAAATAAAACTGCCAACAAACATATTAATATCCAGCAACAATCTCACGTCTCTGCATCTGAATATACATTGCCACTTTTTTTCCATACATCCTCTTGACTACACAAATATTCTCCCTACACCCACTATACCAGCTCTTTACCCCAGCTATATAATAACTCCGACAGTGTCCAGTTTTCTATTTTTTTCACCTACTGCCGTATCTCTTACCTTCCTCTCTTCCCACTGACATACCCCTTTCTCTTTACTCTTTCTCTGCACATCCCCACACCTTACATTTCCCAGTACAATATACTTAGTAAGGAATATTGACAAAAGGGTGAAATTCTCAAACAAGTTTTAATGTTTATATCCGATGTATGTTTGGTTCTGTTGACATTATAATAACTAGTAAAAATTCTCTCCTTATGACGTAGTGATAGGACTCAACAATTGAATTGAAATGCATGTAGGGATAAACAATATCCCTAGACAAACAAAGCAACAGAAACATCACTGGAAAATCAAATTTAGCCAAAGAGATCCCCATCTCAGCAACAAACTCTGCTCACTCTATTTTACCTCAAACTTAAGCATCAAGCAGAAAAAGCAACAAATATATGCATACAATACATATACGCAGGAACACGAGAAAAACAAGGCAAAAAATGCCCCCAGTGATGCCCAACTCTCCTACAGCAGATCCAGGTGTGCTGATGGGAAGGGAAGCTAAGATCAGGCAGCAGAGACGTGTAAAATGTTTAAGGAAGAGCTAAAGAAATTCAGTAACTTCAAAGTGGATATGACCCAAAATATGGGTCTCACAAACAGACGAATATAGATATGGGAGAAACAAATAAAAAATTGGAAGAGTTGACGAAAATGCTTGAAAACATGAATAACAAATTCACCATAGATAAGACTCCATGAAAAGTGCCAGATGGAAATTCAGAGCTAAAATATCATATATAATTCATAAATTACAGAAAAGTACAACATGAAGAAAGGGTTTTTGGAATTATAAACAAAATGGCAAATCATAATGAATTACTCACAGTAGATTTAAAAACAATGAGAGAACAAGAACGATTAATCCAACAGCTAGTAGATGGACCCAAGAGTACTGGCCTAAGGGTAACTGGAATTGGAGAAAAATTAGAAGACAGCCTATAGGGAATAAAAAATCTGTTTACAGAAAGCATAATAGAAAGCTTTCCTAGTATGAAGAAAGATTTTAACATATTGGTAAGTGAGGCTTATTGAACACATATTAATGATGATGAGTAAAGAAGCTCATCCAAATATATTGTAGTCAAAATCCCAGGTGTCTAGGAAAAGACAAAAAATCATGTATAAAGGTAAACCCATCAAGATTACAGCAGACTTAGCAACATGAAACTTAAAGGCCAGGAAAGCTTGGAGTGAAGTGTTTAAATCTCTAAAAGGAAGCAATTTACAGATTAATATATGCTATAAAAGTATCTTTCAAAATTTGTCTAGAAATAAGGGTATCCATGACAAAGAACATTTAAAGTCATACACAAACACCATTCCAGCACTCCAAAAAACACTAAAGAATGTCCTAGACAGAGACAACAAAGCCAATGAAGCTCAAAAATCTGATGGAATGAATACATCAAGCAAGGCAAGAAGTTAAACAAAAAAAAAAGGAAAAATAAAGGAGCCTACTCTAGGAAATGAATATAATATCAGGAATAAATCGATATCTTTCATTAAGAAATTTCAACATAAATGGCCTCATCTCCTCAGTTAAAAGACACAGGATGACAAACTGGACCAAAACATAAAATCTAATGCTCTGTTACATTCAAGAAACTCATTTCATCCAAAATGAAATCCATAGATGAAAACTCAGAGATTGAGAAACAATATTCCATGCAGTAGCTTCAAAAAAGCAAGGAGTGGAGGCAACTTTATTCTCACGAAAGTACATTTCAATTTAAAACTTAACAGAAGAGCCAAAGAAAGTCACTATGTATGAGTTAAGGAAACAATTCAACAGGAAGCAATAACAATTGTAAACACATATGCACATGGCCTCACAAAACAAATGCTGCTGTATATAAAAGATCAAATAAACACCAAAACAGTCATAGTGGGTGACCTCAATATCCCATTTTCAAAAAGACACAGATAACTAAATAAAACATCAAGAAACAGATAGCAGAGCTGAACCACACCTTTGAGTAAATGGACTTAATAGATATCTAAACAGTGCACTACCCTCCCACAGCACAATACACATTCTCCTTGATTGGCGCTTTCTCCAAAGCAGACCACATAGTAGTCCACAAATACTGCTTAATTAAATGGAAATCACCCTGTGTATGCTTTGCTATCCCTGTGCTCTGAAACTAGAAATTCATCACAAAAGAAACCACAAAATATTTATAAACACCTGGACGCTAAATAACAAACTCAACACTCAATAGGTTACAGAAGAAATTAAGGAAGACAGTAAACAAATCAGAGAGTCAAACAACAATGCCATGACAATACACCAGGAACAATGGGGTGTAATGAAAACAGTAGGAGGAAAATTTATTGCAGTCAGTGATCACATTAGAAAAATGGAGCAAGCTCAAATAACCTGATGATGAAACTCAAGGTATTTAAAAAACAACAATGGTCCAAACACACACGTAATTTAGGGAGGGAAGTCATAAAGAAGAGAGTGGAAATTAATGAAACTGAGACTAAAAAACAAACAAAGATACCAAGCAGAGGAATAGCTGGGTCAAATGGAACCTCTAGTTGTAGTTTTCTGAGGAATCTCCACACTGATTTCCACAGTGGTTGGACCAGTCTACATTCCCACCAACAGTGGAGGAGGGTTCCTTTTTCCCCGCAGCCCCGCCAGCACTTGTTATTGGTTGATTTCTTGATAGTAGCTATTCTTTCTGGAGTGAGATGGTATCTTAGTGTTGTTTAGATCTGCATCTCTCGAATGACCAATGATGTTGAACATTTTTTCATATATTTATTTGCCATTTTTATTTCTTCATCTGAGAAATGTTTATTCATTTCAGATGCCCATTTTTGGATGTAAATGGATGTTCCTTGAGAACATACTATTGAGTGAAATAAATCAGACACTTATTAGTACACATCGAATTGTTTCTCTGATATGAGAAACCATAAGTATAAATAAAGACAAAGGGGTAGAATAGATACTATGTTTTAAAAAAAAGAGAGATAGTATTCAAAAGAGAGAACTAGATAGGGAAAAGGGGGATAAAGAAGAAGGTTAAAAGAAAAGTAAGATGAAAGGGGAAAAAATGGTAAAGTGTAGCTACACTTGTTGCAAATAGGGAGCGGTGGGTGAATGGAAGGGAGGGGAAGGGAAGGGGTGAAGAGGGGGGAAACCAAGATGTATCATGTACAGGTACAAAATAACCATGTTGATTATGATCATTATGTATACAATGTACCAATACATGTTCTTGGTAAAAATAAAAAATTTAAAAAAAAACAAAGATTAATGAATCAAAGAGCTGTTTTTGAAAGGATGAACAGAATAAATAAATCCTTAGTCAAATTTAGCAGAAGGAGAGAAAAGACTTACATCCATCCAACTAGAAATCAAAAAGGCACAATCAAAATGGACCTTACTGAAACCCAGAAGATCATTAGTAACTAATAAGAGAAACTGTGCTTGAAGAAGCTGGAGAATCCTGAAGAAATGAAGATTCTAACATGCATATGAATTACCAAAACCAAACCAAGAAGACAAAAATTCTGAGCAATCCAGTAATAAACAATGAAATTGAAGCAGAAATAAAAACCGACCAAATGAAAAATCCCAGGATTTGATGGTCTTGATTCACTGCTGAATTCTTCTAGACCTTCAGGGTGGTTGTATCATCAACACTCCTCAAACTCTATCAAAATTGAAAGAGAAGGAGTGCATCCAAACTCATTTCTGGAAGCCAGAATTTCTCTGATTCCAAAACCAGACAAGGATTCAATTAAATGAGCAAACTACAGGGCAATCTCATTAATGAATGTAGATGCAATAATCTTCAGTAAGATATTTTCAAATAAAATGCAACAAGTCATCAAAAGGATCATACTTCATGGCCAAGTAGGTTTCATCCCAAGGATGCAAGGATGGTTACACCTATGCAAATCAAATATGTAACACACAGTGTGAACTGAAGCAAATACAAAAATCACATAATCATATTAATAGATGCAGAAAAAAGTTTTTTGATAAAATCCAATTTCCATTCGTCATAAAAACCCCAAAGAAAACAGGTATAGAAGAACCTTACCTCAATGTGATGAAAGCATTTCATGACAAACCATTGGCCGACATCGTATTAAGTATGGAGAAGTTGAAAGCTTTTCTCCAAAATCAGTAATTAGACAAGGATGTTCATTGTCAGCACTCCTAGTCAGTATAGTACTTTAAATATTAGCCAGAGAAATTAAGCAAGAGAAGGAAATAAAAGAGATATTTATAGAAAAGGACAAAATTGAATTATCATTATTTGCAGAAGATAAGATTCTTTTTATCGGTGGTAGTGAACCTATGGCACATGTACCACAGCAGACCGTGTGTATCATTGGAAGCTCTAAAAGGTTCACCATCACTACTTTATATAGAAGGCCGAAAGAATTCCACCAAAGTCTTCTAGAATTAACAACCAAATTCAGCAATGTAACAGCACAAAAACCAACACACAAAACAAATAGCGTTTCTGTTCACCAATAAGGGACATACCAACAAGAAATTAGGAACATAGTACCATTCCAAATAACATGAAGAAAAACTTAAATACTTAGGTATTAACCTAGCCAAGGAAGTATAAGATCTCTACCGTGAAAAACTACCAAACACTGAAAAAGGAAATTGAAGGTGATATCAGGAAATGGAAAGCTAGCCCTTGTTCCTGAATAGGTAGAATAAATATTTTTAAAATGTCAATACTCTAACAACTGATATACAGATTTAATGCAATTGCAATCAAAATACCAAAAGCCTGCCTCACAGACCTGAACAAAACAATCCAAAAGTTCATACTGAACAAGAAGAGACCCAGAATAGCAAAAGCAATCCTGAATAAGAAGAACAAAGCAGGAAGCATCAAGAGCCCAGATTTCAAGTTCTACTACAAAGCAACAGTGATAAAAACAGTATGGTACTGAAAAAAAATGAAAAGAAATGGTTCTGTGGATCATTGGAATAGAAACGCAGAAACAAACTCATTCAGGCACATGATCTTTTTTTTTCTTTTTTTTTAAGATTTTTATTAAAATGTATCCAAAATTACACAAACTTACAGGCCATTACACAAGCTTACAGACCACAATTAATTGTACCTTTTGCTTATGACGATGAGCAATGTAAACAACCACCTACATACAGCAGTAAGTCACAACTACATAAAATTACTATAGTAACCAGGGTACGTGTCACTGATTTAAGTTTGGGCTATTAGGTTCTTATTTTTAAGATATCATTATTCTTCCAGATTCTCATTCCCCTCCCCCTTTGCGCTCTCCTTGTTCCCTTGAACCCTTTGTCTATTAGCTTATATCTAAAACTTTGTCCTTTTGTATCTATTGTTTAGCCTTTTCTTTTGTTTGTACAGGCACATGATCTTTGACCAAGGGACCAAAAACTGATGGAGGAATGATCACCTCTTTAGTAAAGGGTGATGGGAAAGCTGGCTATGCACATGCAGAAAATTGAAACTAGATCTATATCTCTCACCATGTACTAAACCAAAGAAAAAACGGATCCAAGATCTAAAGAATAAAATAGAAACACAACCTCCAGGAAGATGAGGTAGAAAAAACTCTTAAGCACATAGGCACAGCCTAGGACTTCTCAACAGAGCCTCGATGGCATAAAAAATAAGATCAAAAGTCAACAAACAGGATCATATCAATTGAGACACTTCTGACCAGCAAAGGAAACAACCAACAAAGTGAAGACACAACCTACAGAATGTGAAAAAGTTTTGCCAGTTACAACTCAAACATAGTATTAATATCTAGAATATATACAGAACTCAAATAAAATTAGAGCCCCAAAAATAAGGTTAAAAAATGTATGGTTG